>CAUYRT010100345.1:0-23536 GCA_963574885.1 Lepilemur ruficaudatus | reverse complement strand
TCAAGCGATCCTTCTGCCTCAGCCTCCCGAGTAGCTGGGACTACAGGCATGCGCCACCATGCCCGGCTAATTTTTTCTATGTATTTTTAGTTGGCCAATTAATTTCTTTCTATTTTTAGTAGAGATGGGGTCTCGCTCTTGGTCAGGCTGGTTTCGAACTCCTGACCTTGAGTGATCCTCCCGCCTCGGCCTCCCAGAGTGCTAAGATTACAGGCGTGAGCCACCGCGCCCGGCCTCATTTTTGAAAATAAATAATCTAAGCCTACACATTTTTAAAATTCCAAAGGTCCATACACCAAACTGTAGCCAGTATGCTTCCTGGCACAGCACTGACACCTATCAGCACCAAAAGTACAGGCTGAATGAATGCGTGAATGAATGAATGCAGACATTCTTGGCGTTGGATTACCAGGGACATTCACTTTTCTATATTCTATAACACTTAAATTATTAAGGAGCACACTTTGCTTTTGTCGCCTGCTTCCCCCCACCCCAAAAAGGCAGCAACAAAGATTTTTTTTAAGTAGTTCCTAAATGCAACCTACAACCTCAGAGTTAAGGCCAGAGATACGCTACAGCAATGAGAAGAGGTAAAGTGCTGTAAAAGCTGTGGAAGGAGGGTCCCTAAATTCTCAAAAATAAGGATAAAAACCAAAATTTCTAAATGAAATAAAGAGAGCTTTTTTCCCCTAGCTTTTCCAGGCAGGGCTCCATCATGTGCTTCAAGATATCTGTGAACATTTTCCAACTTGTAGCAACTGTGCTGTGTTCACTTTGTATTTATTGGGCGTCCCTCCCTTTGGGCGACTGTTTGCTACACTATTCCTGGCCCCAGCTGAGGATAATGGCACATACACATATACAATAACCTACAGTAACCATCCAAATATTTCATAGCACCTGAAATAATACAAATTCAGATTAAAGCACTAACATTCGGCCGGGCATCCTGGCTCACGCCTGTAATCCTAGCACTCTGGGAGGCCAAGGCGGGCGGATGGCTCGAGGTCAGGAGTTCGAAACCAGCCTGAGCAAGAGTGAGACCCCGTCTCTTCTATAAATAGAAAGAAAGAAATTAATTGGCCAACTAAAGAAATATACAGAAAAAATGAGCCGGGCATGGTGTCGCCTGCCTGTAGTCCCAGCTACTTGGGAGGCTGAGGCAGGAGGATCGCTTGACCCCAGGAGTTTGAGGTTGCTGTGAGCTAGGCTGATGCCACAGCACTCTAGCCCGAGCAACAGAGTGAGACTCTGTCTCAAAAAAAAAAAAAAAAAAAAGGCACTAACATTCAAAACTGCTACCTTGTTAATTATTTGACCTTGCATTTCTATACACCTGCGGTTTCTGAAGATGTTTTTGTACAATGAAACAAAGGCATTGTGTGGGCTGAGATCCTCCCCAACTCTGACGCAGGCACCTTGCTTTGGCTAACGGAACTTTGACAATGCGCTGCTGTTCTGCTAGGCTAAAAATCTTTTAAATAGGTGGCAGGTCCCTTTTGAAGAGAGCCTAGTTCCCACTTTGAGAAGCTGAGTTCTCTGGAAGGCAAGGAACGGGGTAAGGCAGGCAAACGCTGTTGACGTTTAGACGCGACCCCCCGCCTGCAGCACAGCAGTGGGGTTTCAGGGTGGGGGGAAGCTCACAGCCCCCAAAAGAGCAGTTCTCCTCATTCCCCTCGTCTCAGCATAGTCCTAATTAACCCAGCTCTGTGTCGGTTATGAATAGCCTCAGATGGCAAGGCTCCAATTCCACATTCTTCTTCATTATGCGCAGCTTATTAAAACTGAAATTTCACTGTTTCCAACCCAACCAAATTAGCGGTTGGAACTGCCCTGCGCTATTCAGAGCGAGGCATTCATTTTAAGAGATGGACGCAGGATAAACATGGCCCGGATCGAAGCTGGAACAGGCTGGAAACTTCAAGGCCTTGAGTTCTAAGCTTGCCACGGGAGCCTGGGAACGTCATAACCTTTCTGCGAGGCAGTCCCTCGACCTGGCAGGCCAGGACAATGGCGTGGGGCCCCACCCTAAGCTCGTCAGAACTGAAAATTTATAGCTATGAAGGAGAGAATAATTACCAGCGTCCAGAGGGGCTATTTTAGTTGGGAACTTACTTCCCATTCCCAAATCAAAATGGCTATGTATCAGAGCCCGTCCTCCTGCTCAAAAGGAGAGCGTATCCAAGAGGCCTAGGAAGACAATGAAAATCCGAGGGCCAGCCCCTCCAGGCTGATACCTGCTCTTCTTCAATCCTGCGCTGTAGTGTTTCGATATAATGCTGGACGGCCATATAGATAAACCGGTACTGTGCTTCTGTCTGGACCATCCCTGACCGCTGAGACCGCACCATCTGGATGGTTTTGGGAACGTCAATGTCGCAGTCAACACCTACAAAGCAAACACCACAAAGAATCAGGAGAAACTGCACAGCCAAGAGGAAGTTATTTAATGCAAAACTACTTTGTTTTGTTTTAGAAGCAGGGTCTCTCTACGTTGCCCAGGCTGGACTCGAACTCCTGGGCTCAAGGTATCCTCCCGTCTCAGCCTCCCAAGCAGATGGGAACACAGGCGTGTGCTACTATGCCTGGAGCAATGCGCAACTTTTAGTCGACTTGGAGATAAAGCCGATTTAGTATTTACTGTTTTAACGGAATGTGCTCCAATGGCTACAGCACTGAACTTCCGACCAATGCCAATGATCCCAGATCACGTGATAAAGTGTGGGAGGTTGGGATCCCCACAGTCTAACAGCACCCCATACCATAAACGAGGCTAGGGGCTAGGTAGAGATTATCACTACATGTGACACAAAAGGCCAGAGCTGTGGGGTCCCACCTCCTGACCTCATTTTGTACCAAAAGCTCAAATTGCATCACTTCTGTTCTCAGGTAGACAAATTAACAGTCTTCAACCCAGATTTTTATGAAAATTTCTTCTCTTCCCTCAGCTCTGTCAGTAGCTCTTTCCTTCCAGAAACTCAAAACAGGAACTGCAGCTTCTTGCCCTTCAAATGACCTACCTTTTTCTCTGATGATGTCAATAAGGATATCAATCACAATGAATGTCCCTGTCCGGCCAATTCCAGCACTGTAGGCAGAAGGACAAAAAAAAAAAAACGGCGACAACAGAGTCATTCATGGGGTTTCCTACTCAAAACCACGCTATTAATATTAACAGAAACAATGTCTGTTTATTTATAAGATCATCTGTTTATGTCTGAAAATATGTTGGCAAAGGGCATAGGGCTTTGGAGTCAGCCCAGCCTGCTTTTGGAGCCCAGCTTCCCCACACAATGTATCTGCTGTGAGTCCCTTAACCTCTCAGACCCTCAGTTTCCTCATCTGTGAAATGGGGAGAGCAGCACATACCTCATAGGGAGGTATTGTAAGGATCAAATGTGAATAACATACAACAAACACGTTGCTCATAGGCTGGCACAAAAGCAAGTGCTCAATAAATGGTAGTTTTTTAAAAAATGGGACAAATAAAAAGTTTCACGTACATCCACTTGCCCAACAAATGAATGAGATTTAGGAAACCAAACTTTCCCCAGTGTAACCATGAAGCCCAAACTTGAGCAACAACAGTCCACACACTCTAGTGCAGAGTCCACGGCTACCATAAAAGGCCTTGGTGGGAAGCAGGCAGGATCTTGGGAAGCAAACAAGTATAATAGCAGGAGAAAAAAATAGATCTTATTTACACGGTAGAAGAGAATAGAATCACAGTCAAAGAGATGAATCCTAAATTACTATATTAAAAAAGAAAACCAAGCAAAAATGACTGGACTAAGTGACCTTTGAGAATACGGTCTGTGTCCACCTCATCCCCACCACCCCGACACCTGGCAGTCCTGTAGGGTCTATGAGAAATATACTTTGGGGTCAAAATGTCCCTTAATGCAGTTTGCCCATATTTTCCCTACAGTTAAAGAGCTGGAGGGGGGGGTAGGTAAAAGCAAGCCGTGGGCGCTAGGAGACGGGGACAGGCTGTGGCCTAGAGACGCAGCAAGGGCTGTCACCTGCAGTGCACTACGACTGGCCCTGCGTCCATGATGCTCTCCTGCTTGTGGTGGACCTCCTCCAAGAAGTCCAGCACGCCCCCGGGGTCACTGGGCACTCCGTGGTCCGGCCAGGTCCGAAAGTGGTACTGCCAGACGGTTCTCTCCGTATTGCCCTGGAGTAGAGCCAAGAAAAACCAGAAAAGAATTAAATAAATCAAGGGGTTGAGGGACCACCCGGTTCCAAGTTCACCTATACCCTGCGTGAGCCAGTGGAGCTGGGAGGCAGAGCCTCCGTCACGAGAATCAAGACGCCTAGTACCATAGTTCGTCCCGCCAGGTGACTACAGCCTGCGCCATCTCTCTGAATCATGAACAGCAGGTAGCGGCCCGGTCCCTCCTCATCCGTGTGGCGCTCAGCTCTGGAGGCGACTGAGGCCTTCAGGGACCCGGGTCTCTCCTCCCAGCAGAGGAGGAAACAGACATCTGTTCCTGTTTGTCATCCTTTACACCCAACCCTCCCCACCACACAAACACTTTTATTACAGTATCGTTATATTTTGATCTTTTGTTTAATGCAAAGTAGAGAAGACAGGCTTTGCAATCAGGTGGCTGGATGCAGGCTTAATTCCCAGGCGTTCTCACTGTGGCCCCTGAACATCTCTAAGCCTCGATTTCTTCGTTTCCAAGTGGGAACAATGATCTCCGTCTCACGATACCATTGCAAGGATGCAGTGAGCTCCCCGAAACACGCACAGCCACGGCCTGGCACACACTCAGAGACTCAGCACATGGGGGCTATTTTGAGGATAATGATAATTAATAAAGATCAACAATGGCACCAAGACCACAGAAGACCAAAAAGTATCATGTTTCTGGATCTATCCAGATTAGGTAATTATAGCAGCACTGTTCATTGCGACATCTTCTTTCCATATATCTGGAGACAATCCAAGCTAAGTGACATTTTTAAAGGGGATTTAAAAAGACATTTTAAAGAAAGAGAGAGAGTAACTAGACCAGTGTCCACCACCTTGAATTGCATGCATTTAATTTGCCAGTGTCATGAAAAAAAATGGCCTTGATGTTACCGAGTGACCTAAAAATCAGGTGGCTACACAAGTCGCAGGAAGGACAGTCAGGGAATGACAGACCCGCCACATCCATGCCTCTCCTCCTTGGCAAATGGCCAGTGGGACCCCTGCCAACTCCTCCTGGGGAGGTCAGGAGGCTTAGATGAGATCACGTGACACTACTTTAGCAATAACGTAAAATGCTTTACAAAAAGCAGACAATATTTTATCAGCAATTCAGGAGAAATGATGGGTCCCGTCACACCCATGTCAGGGTCCGAAACACAGAGCCACACGCTGACGTTGCCCATACCTGCTGCTCCAAATATCTGGTAGCGAGACGGACGGTTTATCACTTAATCTGAAGAAAAATCTAACTGCTACTCAGAAGCCCCTGATGATGAGAAGACAGGCAGTTTATCACGAAAACTGAAGACAGGCCTATCTGAGTCTTTGTCCCTGTCCTCTAACTCTCGCTCGTGTTTCCACACGACAGCTACATTGTTCCAGCTCCTCTCACAGTCTCTGCGACGACAGCGCCACCCCCACCCCACTCCACCCCGCCAACGTCAGAAACCCGAACGCCCCAGCCTGGGCCACCGCCGCACGGCTTCCAGCTCGCTCCGGTCCCCTCATGGGAGCCCCCAGACACTGAGCCCCCGCCCCGCTTTCCACCGGCCTCCTCCGGTCCCTGCTTCCTCTCATCCAGCCAGAGGACCACGTCCTGTGGTGACAACTGCTCTCCACCACACACCTCCACTGCGACCTCCCCCCGGCCACTGTACCACCGGGCACAGCCCCGGGCCTGGACAAACCGCCTGCTTTCTGTCTTGTGCCCGAGGAGCAGGGTGTCCTTGGAGAAAAAGCAGGTGATTGGTGTCACTAAACGTTCACGTTCACCATGCAACTGGGCGCTCAGCACTGCCCAGAAACGCCTGGATTCTCGCCCTGCCACGCGATTACTATTTCACACTTCTCTGTCCTCCAGTAGTCTGTCTTCTTATCTCCTTCAACTGCCGACTGCAGGCCTTGCCTCACACCTCAGAGGAGACGGAGAAACCCACCCCGATCAGCTCACCTACGGGCATCTGCGGCCACCTTCTCCTCTCGCCCTCCTGCTGCCTCAGAAGGAATGTCCCCCCACTGAGCAAAATCGATCCATCCACGACTCCACATTCCATCTCCCTCCTCGCCCGACCGCCACCCTGCCTCCCTGACTTCTCTACTTTGTTGTCAGGCTTTACGTGTCCCTAAGGAGATTACTGGTCTCCCTCCGTCCTCAAATCCACTGCCAT
This sequence comes from Lepilemur ruficaudatus, assembly GCA_963574885.1. NCBI lineage: Eukaryota > Metazoa > Chordata > Mammalia > Primates > Lepilemuridae > Lepilemur > Lepilemur ruficaudatus. Next base: position 17,167 of record CAUYRT010100345.1, on the reverse strand, counting down.
CCACCCCACTGCTCAAGCTAGAACGCCATCGGCCATCCTGAACGCCAGCCTCGCGCTTTGTGCACGCCATCGTCAAACCTCGGCACGTCTGCCTCCATGGTGACCTCCACGTGGGCCTCTTCTTTCCAGCACCCCTGCCACTGGCCTAGTTCAAGCCCTCTCACCTTTAGCGATGCCTCCTAACCGGTCCTCATCCCTGGACCCCCTCCTGTCCCCTCCAATCTCTGCAGCCACCTCTGGCTGCCTGCTGCATTCAGCATCAACCCCAACCTCTGGTCCTGACTCAGACACTTTGCTCCTTATGCCTTGAAAACCTCCCTCCCCCTCTAATCAGCCCCAAGAGCCAAACCATCCCCACACCCTGCGGACTTTGCCCCCAGGCGCCTCTCACATCCACTGCTTCCCTTCCCGTTTACCCTGACATTTTATGCATGATACTCCTTTCCAAAGGAAGGAATAAGAAGTACAACAAAAAAGAACAACTGCCGAAGTCTCTGCATACGTGGAGAGGAGGCCATCAACCTAGGCCCTGCAGAGGCCTCCCGACAGGGCTCAGGGCCACTCGGGTCACCCCACAGCAATCTCCCGCCCCAGGGCTGTCATTCGCCTTCCTGGTGCGCAGCTCTGCATGGACTCACATGGCGTAAGCGCCGTCGCAGGCTCCATGCAGACTGACAAATAAAGTTCAGGTTTCTTAACCTGATAGTGGAGACCCTTCATTCTTTGAAAAAAAAAGACAGACTCTTCCCAACTTGGCCCCAATCTCTCTCTACCCATTTATTCCCTCAATTCCTCACTTAACCTTAGCTCCCCCTCAATCCCACTTTCCTACAATTTGCGCTTCGGTACCAGAGCTCAAACAGCATCCCCACCCGGGAGGCCCTCTCGCCACCATCTCCTCCCATAGAGACCTGACCCTTGCAGGCCCAGTTTCCAAGAAGGCCTCCCAGGTGCCCCAGCCAGCAGGGAGCCCCACCCCTTGTGGTACCAGGCACTTTAGGCACGTGCTCCAGCCTGTGTCTGCTCTGGAGCATAACTATTTGCATACGTACATGGCTTCTTGTGGCTACATGACTGTAATTCCATGAGGACAAAGGCAGTTTCCTCCATCTTTGTGTTCCCAAAAGAATTTGAGTAAGTAAGCCCCCTTAAACATAAAATTAAAATGAATCCAGGCCAGGCACAGTGGCTCACGCCTGTAATCCTAGCACTCCAGGAGGCCAAGGCAGGAGGATCACTTGAGGTCATGAGTTTGAGCTATGAGGATGCCACTGCACGCAAACCCAGGTGACAAAGTGAGACGTGGTAAAAAAAAAAAAAAAGAGAGAATCCACATCTAATCCCATTTTGTTTTATAAAGTTAGTCATTCCAGAACCAATCTTGAACTACGTGCAATTAAGAAGATCTGATGCACGGAATTTGATTACAAATAGGCCTCAGGACCTTTGCACTTACTGCAATACTCTTCTCTCAACCTGGATGTCCTCCACCTTCAGGTCTCAGTTCAAGTGTCACCCCCTCAGAGAGACCCTCCCTATTCACTCCATCTGGAGTACCTAGTCACTCTCAAACACACCACCCTGTGGCCTCTGTAGACCAAGCGCAATCAGAAAGCCTTGTTGGTTATTCACTTTTAAATCTTTTATCTCCCTAGGCTCGGTAAGGGCAGAGACCACGCCTGCCCTGTTCACGATGTCTAGTGCCTGAACCGCACCTGGCACACAGAAGGCAACCAATAAAGGGCTGTTGAATCAGTGAGTGCACAAATGCATGAATACATGTAAACATGAGTGCCTGCGAGGCTCCGAATGACCGCACACCATGAACAGTTACCAAAGGCTCTAAAATACGACAGTATACTTACTTGTCCAACCTTGGACAGTTTAAGTTCTCTTAACGTATAGTCATGCGCGGCACTTTCTTTGACGTTCCTCACGCGCATGACCCCGTATTCCTTCAGGGCGTACTCATCTGGCCAGTATTTGACACATTTACTCTGGAAGGGATCAGAGAAAGGACAGTTGTGAATACTGAACTAAAAGCCTAAACCAGCAGCAAACAAATGTTCAAGTCTCGCTTCATGACCGCTAACGTGGAAAACGGCCCGTCGAGCATCTTAGCATCTGTTAGGTTTTCAAAGAAAAGGAAAGAAGAGTTCTCAAAATAAGGAAAGCAGGTGCTCGGAGAACCTGGCAGAAGTGGGATGAGAAAGGCAGCTCATGTGGAGCTGTCTGATCCAAGCACATGTCAAAACGGTCAGTGTTTGTTTATGGAACTCTAAAGAATCAAAGATGCAGAGAGACGGGCGCCGACCCCTTTGGGAGTGCTGTCTGGCAACCACTGAGCTTTGAGTTCTAGAGCTCTGCCAGTCACTCCGTAGGAAAGGCAAGCACAGATTCCGGAGGAGGATGGGCTGCCCAATGAGCCAGACTGTCTGCTTCCCCTCCGCGCAGTGTGGGAGGGTTCTGTGCCTTATCTAACCTAAGTGTGAATAACTCTATCGCAGAAAGGCGGCCCAGGAGGGTTCAAACCAGCTGCTTTTTCTATATCCAGACCCATCTGATACCTACTGTACACGTCACTTTCCTTTAACTGGATGCTGGGGACGCCAAGTCTGCAAAAGCTGCTGGCTTCAAGAGGAGGCAGATTAAAAAATAAGGCACCGAGAAAATCATTCCTGCTGCCAAAAAGGAAGCTATTTCGCTCAATAAGAGATGAGTTTGCGTCTATGTTGTGATGTGTCCCGGGCAGAGCAGGCTTTTGTGTTTGGTTGTTTTCTAGGAGAAATCACCCACACCACTCCCTTTCTTGGCTTTCACCAAAACACAAATATCAACAAGAGAAATTTACCTTGTATGTTAAGAAGACAGAGAAATTTATGGTTGTAAAACTGGAAATAAGAGAGTAGTTGCACACATCACCATAGGCATGAGTCATTGAAAGAAAAAAAACACAGTAGGAGGAAAGTTCAGAAGGATGTGGTCTTTCATTTATTGTTCTGAATTCGGCTTTCCCTCCAAACACCTCTCTGACAGAGTTGATGCAATTTTTAGTTTCCCCAACAAACACTTCTGATAGAAGCTGCACTCGGTGCTGTCACCGGCCAATCGGTGCTGTGGAGTGTTCCAAGTCATTACAGAGAGCTCACCAGAGAACACAAAATTAAATCATGACTCCAAAAAGGTCATTTTAGCTGACTTGAAACATCTGCAAACTGCTGCAGCCTTCCCCCCAAGTTTTCCAAACTCTCAGGTGCACCTTGGCAAACACATTCTAAAATGTGAGAGCTAATATGTTATCTTTTAAAATAAAGCCCGGGAGTCAGATGGAGTCCACAGTCTGGTTTTTCTTCTGTGCACTGGACAACCAAGAGTAGGTTGTCAGAAAGGCCTGTGGAGATAATAAAAGCCCACAATGTCATCCCCAAGTGAAGAGGAAGAATGGGGAAGCAGGCGGGGACTGGCATGAGGCAGTAAGGGACAGAATAAGCGATTCGGTCCAACGCCTATCTGCCCTAGGAGCTTCTGGCAGCTCTTCTGAAAGGGACGGACACTGATTCCTCTGAAGCAACACAAGACACCTCTCTTCACGGTCCTGAAGTCCTCTGAAAACAGGTGACCTTCTACAGTTACAATCAGGCAATAAGCCGAATGAAGGGCTTCGGTCTTCCTATCCACATTTGGGCAGGTAACACTAGCCTGAAGCAGAAACTACAAAGATGTTTTAACTGGTTCATTAATTCAAGAACACCTAATGTTACTGCAGGCAGCTGCTAAAGGAAACCTTTGTTTCACAATGACCAGATCTGCCCTCAAAGGTGTTTGAAAGTGTGCCAACTAGGAGAACAACGATGAAAATCTTATAAAAAATCATACTGCCCTTCACAGCAGATATGAAAATTACATTAGGAGGGCTAAAATCCAAAATTCCCCATCTGTCTGAGGTTTAATTTATAGGTAGGGCTGCTATATTCCATGCGATTCTTAAATAAACCAATTAAAGGATGTCTAAAAAAAGAATTTTGACTAGAACTACCAACTACACCAAGGCACATCATAATCAAATTTCTCCTACTCCCTTTTTTCCAGAGAATCAGTTAAATTAAGCTTAATTTAGCTACTCAGTTCTTAACATGGCCAACCTGACATGTCCAATACTTTAAAAATTATATCAGAAGAGTATAGAACATACCTTTCCTCTCTCCACTTCCTTTGTTGTCATGACAATCACTCGGGAGTTCTCTTGGAAGACCATCCGCCAAAAGTCATTCACCGTGTTTTGCAGGCAGCCTTGTGTGGCAATATAACTCTTTTTGGGCTTTGAATTGTTGCACTTGGTTTCAAATTCGGGCTAGAAATTTAGGAGGAAAATCCTTTAAACAGCTGAAATTGCTTTCAGGACACACAGAAGGATTGAAAATACAAAAACAGGCTAGCAATGTACTGTCAGAAAACTATGAAAGCAAGGTTTACCATGATGATATTTGCATTGATGTAATCTGAAACAGGCTCGTTGGGATCTCCATCATGTAAGACAACCCTGGTATGATCAACTAGAAGAAAAAGAGACCACAGTCACGTAAGTACTCAGATTGCTTCAGGACAAATCAGTTAATTCTCAATCTAGTCCAAGTTATGTTCATTTGATAAAACCACATATAAAATTAAACCCCTAATAGCATAATACCGCATGATGCCTCACTTTCTTTACAATTTGCTGGCTTTGAAAATGTACTGTGGGTATATAGGATGTTATCACTGGAGGAAGCTAGAAGATACATGGGAATGCCTATACTATTTTTGTAACTTCTTAGGAGTCCAAAATTATTTCAAACCAAAAAATGTTGGTGTTTTTTCTAAAAAAAAAAAATATTAAAGTATGGATATATCACATGATATCTGACATGTGCTTCAAAATAACTTGGGAGGGGGGAGCCGGGTGCAGTGGCTCACACCTGTCATCCCAGCACATTGGGAGGCTGAGGCAGGAGGATTGTTTGAAGCAAGAGTTTGAGACCAGCCTGGGCAACATAGCTAAACCCCATTTCTACAAAAAAATAGGAAAACTAGCTGGGCATGGTGGCATGCACCTGTAGTCCCAGCTACTCAAGAGGGTGAGACAGGAGGATCACTTGAGCCCAGGAGTTTGAGATTGTAGTGAGCTATGATGACGCCTCTGCATTCTAGCCCAGGTGACAGAGTAAGATCCTGTCTCAAAAAAAATAAAATAAAATAATTTAGGGAGAGCGGAGAAGTGGATCAGAGTAGAGATGAAACAAGATTGGGGATGAGTTGATAATTGTTGAAGATGGGTGATGGGTACACGTGGGTTCTGTCTACTCTTGAATATATTTGAAAATTTCCATCATAAAGAGGTTTCTTTTTAATGAAGCATGATGAAGTACAATATCTAGAAGACAAGGTTCTGATAATATCACCTGTCCGAATTCTGTACAAAAGTACCTCATTGGTATGAAAATCTGAGTGCTCTACCTAAGCAACATATTTGATAATGGAAATCGGTAATATAGTTGCATGTCTTAATAAAACAATGTTCTTCTGCCTTCCCTTCTTTAAAGAAATGAGATGTTAGAGGAAACATCTAATTGAGACCTTTAAGAGAGAAAAGGGTGATATGCTAGATACCGCATACTACTGTTCCCTGCCTCTTTTCCTGTAACGTAAAAAGGATGAGGCTTCTCCACGGTCATTAGGACCATGCTGTGGCTCAAACTGCTTCTCTGCAAATTCCTCATTGCCTTTTCTCAGTATTATAAATGCCTCCACTTTCTCCCATCCTCACCTACGTACATCACAAATATCCATATGGATGTGATATACATACACCCCATGTACACGTCCATATGTACGCAGAGAGAGAAAGGCTACGCTTCATACATCATACACACACAGGATGAGTTTACAGTATCTGATCAAGTGGCTCTGACCCGAGACAGAGCAATGCTCTCCAAATTTGATACTGGATCCCAATAACAAAAATTTTTTGAATGCTGAAATATATACACACTACATATACAAATAAGCCTCGTTTTTAAGTTGGATAAATACATTATGCATGCACTGCCATCAGTCAGACTTACATTTTTCTTTTCCTTTTTTTTTTAGATAAAGGATATAAATAAGGAGAAGTTCTAAATGTTCCTTCTCTTCCTTCCAGAGCACTGTCTTGCACAGTCCACCATACGGACCCCTGCATTAGAGTGTGGTGCTAAGAGCTGTGACTTTGGGGGCTCTAGTGCCAGTTCTCCCACGCACCCCACTTATGACCTTGCTAAAATGATCTATGAAACCCGGAGGCTAAGAATGCCTGCTTCGTGTGCACACGGTATGCATTAAGTGAGATAAAGATGCAGACAATGGCAAAGAGTTAGCTCCTTGGAAGAGGTGAGCTGTGACTTGTTCAGTGCCATTTTTTAGATCCTCATCCAAGACCTGCATCCTTTTAGGCCTTTCGTGGTTCAACTTGGGCTCTGTCTGGTGGCATTTGGGTGTTAAAGAAGGTAGAGCTTGGCCGGGCGCAGTGGCTCATGTGTGTAATCCTAGCACTCTGGGAGGCCGAGGTGGGTGGATCGCTCGAGGTCAGGAGTTCAAAACCAGCCTGAGCAAGAGCAAGACTCTGTCTCTACTAAAAATAGAAATTAATTGGCCAACTAAAAATAAAACAAATATATGTATATATATATATATATATATATATATATAAATAAATTAGCCGGGCATGGTGGCGCATGCCTGTAGTCCCAGCTACTTGGGAGGCTGAGGCAGAAGGATTGCTTGAGCCCAGGAGTGTGAGGTTGCTGTGAGCTAGGCTGATGCCATGGCACACTAGCCCAGGCAACACAGTGAGAGTCTGTCTCAAAAAAAAAAAAAAGAAGGTAGAGCTTTCTGAATATTCGCGAGGTCCTCTTCTGAGCAAAGCGTAGGTGTGTGCCCTTATCTCCAGTAACTCGAGCCCAGAGATCAGCGATAGAACAGTGGGAAGAACTTTCAGGAGGAGCTGGTATGTTTCTCACAGGAGGGAAACTAAGTCCCACAAAGGAGGCGTGCCTTACCCAAGACTCACATGTCCAGTATGGAGGAGCAAAGACACAAACCTGGGACCCCCGGGGGCTGACACTGGGAGATCACAAGCCTTGAGATTTGATCACTCTTGGACAGACAGGAAATTAACAGAAGGAAACGACCACAGAAAAGCCTCCTAGTGGCAACTCCACTCAATAATCAGCATGGCAAGAACTCAGCGAATGAGGCCACCAAGCCCTACCACAGTTGATTATTTTGGAAACTGTTTGCAATTAAAGAGGCTAAGGCCTCAGATCTGCTAACAAGAGCACAGGGCCCCCAGGAAAAGGTACAGAGGGCCTGGAAGCCAAATTCTCCAAGCGTGACTATTACTGAGCAGAATGTTGATACTTACAGGGCAGGATGTTTTTATATCTATTTTTATTTTTATTTTCTTGCCTTTGACCTTCTTTTCGGCTGTAGAGAAGTTTACACTCCTGTTGTTGTAGTGTCTGAAAAGAAAGAAAAGTAAATATTACCATATGTCAAAAGGTCAAAAAAAGAAAGGATAAAAAGAAGGCTTGGTTCAGCATTCCTGCTTTAAGGAATTCATTCCAGGAAATGTTCAGAGTTGTATGCAATCGCTACAAGAATGCTCATCTTACTACAACAACAGTGGCAAAACACTGGAAACAACATGAATGTCCAGCAGGAAAGGGCCGCGTAAATAAAACTATCACTCATTCATACGAAAGAATGGGCGGGCACAGTGGCTCACACTTGTAATCCCAGAACTTTGGGAGGTCAAGGCAGGAGGATCGCTAGAGCCCAGGAGTTCAAGACCAGCCTGAGCAACATAGCGAGACCCATCTCTACAAAAAAATTTTTTAAGTTTGCCAGGTGTGGTGGCGCATGCCTATAGTCCTAGCTACTCAGGAGGCTGAGGCGGGAGGATCACTTTGAGCCCAGGATTTGGAGTTTGCAGTGAGCCACGATCATGCCACTGCACTCTAGCCTGGGCAACAGAGCAAGATCCTGTCTCTCAAAAATAAAAATATAAAAAATAAATTTAAAAAAAAAAGAATATTCTACGACCATTTAAAAAGATGTACTAGAATATTTAATGCCCTGGAAAGATGATCGGAATTAAATAAAAAGAAAGCCAAACTTCTAAAACAGTATGTGATATAAGCCATATGTTTGCATTTGCCTACGTTTAGAAGAAATGGCAGAAGGAGCCAAGTGCAGTGACACACCTGTAGTCCCAGCTACTTGAGAGGCTGAGGCAGGAGGATCACTTGAGCCCAGGCATTTGAGACCAGCCTGGGCAACACAGAAACACCCTGTCTCAAAAAAACAGTAAAGAAAAGAAATGGCAAAAAGACATATCGCAAAAAGGGAACGGTGATATTTTCATTAGGGTAGAGTGACTATGAAGTCCTTTTTCTCTTTTTGTTACTGTTTTTTCCCTAAATTTTCTACAGTGAATAAATAGAATATTTATAAGAAGAAAAACCATTTAAAATAATAATTATTAAGAATGAGAGCCAATGAGAATTGGCGTGGAGTGTATAGATAACAGATGCGACCCACATTCTTGAGTTTACGATCTGCCTATTTGTATCATTAACTCATTCCGGTCAAGCCCTACATCGATTCTTGAATATGTTATTTCAGAGAAAAACAGCAGTCGTTTTGGTGCCACTGGATGGTGGGCATGCAAACGTTCTTAGCAAAGTTCCGGAATCCTCCTATGCCAGAAACCCAAGTTAGTGCCGTAGGCAGCAAGCCTGCGCCTACACAGACACCCGCTCCCCGGTCCTCTCCCCAGAAAAACCTGGCAGGATCCAACAAATCCAAGGAGGACAGAGCCGGAGGGAGGATGAGAATGCGCGGGCTCCTCGAGCACGTGGTCAGGAAGGACATCTTTGCAAGGAAAGGAGGTGGACAGCGTGACAGGGAAAGAAAGACTAAACCAGGCAGCCGCCGTGCAGCTGGCCCCAGCGGACGGGGGACTCGGGCAAGTACAGAGAAGGACCAGCTACAGAATCAGCCAGGAAGGTGGCCACCCCAAGCTGAGGCACATTCAAGGGGTAGGTTTCATTTTCTCTTTCTTTTTCTGTTTTTAAAAGATAGGTTTTTTTCGTTTTGTTGCTCAGGTTAGAGTGCAGTGGCTTGATCGCAGCTCACTGCAGCCTCGAACTCCTGGGCTCCAGTGATCCTCCCACCTCAGCCTCCCAAAGTGCTAGGATTACAGGTGTGAGCCAACGCGCTAGCCGTAAGATTTCATTTCAAAATTATAAAAAGTGCCTCTTCAAGGGATCATTGGTTTCCAACGAGCCTAGTTTCAATGGGAAATCACAAATGGGCGAATCAAGAAAGTAAAGGCAGAATAAAGGAAAAAAAATCATATATAAAATGCCAAAACGGCTACCCCTAAAGATTTCTACAAGGAGGGACAGAGTTAATATTTCACAACCCGGCAGCCCTGTTTTATTTTCATTTCATTTATCTGAATCTCACAGACAGGTATAAAAGTCAGGATTTTAAATTGGTGTTTGACTCTCGGGTTCAAAATGCAACATTCAGCCTTGACACATAGCTCAGAACACAAGTGTTTAGCTAGCTGCAACCTGAACAGAAATAAAATACAACACATGTCACAATGAAACGGTCATTCCAATTTTTTAAGTGAGCTCAGATTAAGTAATTAAAGCCATTTGCCGTCTCTGAGCAGGCCTTTCCTTGAACCGTGAGCCAATCTTACTGAGCAACATTGCTGTGTTAGGAAGAAGGTTCAGTCTTGATTTTTTAGGCAGGTCATTAAGGTGAGGTTCAGAAAGAAGTTCAAACACTGAGCTGAATCAATCACTTGAAAATCAACCAAGCAAAGTAAAACAACATCAACCAAAAGCTACCATGGGGAGAGGGGGGTTGAGACTAATTAGCAGTTTGATTTAAAACAAACTTGGCAGGAAAGCATTCACGACTTCACCCAGGGACCAAACTTCACGTGGCACTTCACTGCGGGGAGGGGGAGAGACGCGGCAGAGCCATTGCTATAAACGGCGAATTTCCTCCCGTTCTTCTCCGCTTAATCACCCTTCAACTTCTCCCTCTGCCTTCAAGATCAAGTCCAAGCTTGGCAGCATGAGACAGGAGGCCTTCTCGTCTCTGAGCTAGTTGGGGCCTGCCTCTAACCTCAGCCCCTTCTGCTTCACCAAGTTACTTCGCCTAGCTGTGCCTCAGTTTCCTTGAGTGTGAAATGGGAACAATCCTAACCACCCACCCCATAGGGCTGGGGTGAGGGTTAAATGAGATGCGTGTACGTCGCCACACCCTGCCTGAAATACAACGCAGCGTGGACACACCTGCCGGCCATTGCTATTATTGATAGAGCATTACTGCCGCGTGAGCACGAACTTGACACTGGCTACTCCACGTGTGGTCGATGGACCACAGCATCAGCATCACCTGAGAACTGGGTGGGACTGGGGGAAGGTGGGAGGGGGTGAGGGATGCAAAATCACCTATTGGATACATGGTACACTATTTAGGTGACGGGGACACTAAAAGCCCAGACTTCACCATTACACAACACATACATGCAACAGAGCTCAACCTGTGCCCTCTAAATCTATTGAAATTAAAAGAAAAAGAAAAAAAGAAACACAGGCCCAGGTCCTGTCCCAGATCTACTCAATCAAAATCTGCATTTTAACAGGATTTCCAGCGTGATTCAAAGTTTGAGAAGCACATCTATCCCCAGCCGTACTAAAATATACACAAGTGTCTTGGACTCCCCCACTTTCTTCCGGCCTTCATGCCCTTGTATGCGCTAGTCCCTCTGCCTAGAATTCCCTCTCCCTGCCTTCCGCACCGATCAATCGTTCAGCTTTATTTACCCTTTAAGACCCACCTCGAATATTTCCTCCTCCGTGAAGCTCTCTCTGATCCACTCCTCCCTTGGCCAGGCAGCACTGAGTACACAATCGTCAGCACCTCCCCCTGCGAGTACACCCGTACCACGGAATCCCAGCCACGCTTTGACAAGTCTGGCTGCCCTACCAGAGAGCAGGGACCTCCTTGCTATGTCAGCAACCAGCACAGCACATAGTAGGCACTCAGCATGTGTATGCCGAATGGACAAATGAAGACAGGGAGAGAGGAGACAGACGAACCACAGATTGTCACCGGCAACAGTCCAAGCACTGCAGGCACCGAATTTAAAATCTGACACTGTGAACCTAGACTTCAACACAGAGGAAAATCACTGTGGGCAAAATTGCAGAGCAGCGCTTCCCAATCTTTAGTCATTCGAACAGCACCTTCACGATGCTTTGACACCTCTGCACGCCACTTCTCATGTCACCTGTTTCCTTAAATCGACCTCTCTTTTCCCTTCACAAAATGTATTTCAAAAAGAAGCTGCATATCACTTGCAAACATGAAAACCAGCATCACGTGCCATTACAATGTAGCGAGGGTAACCACGAAGGGGAATATAACAAAAATGAAAAATTATCAAATTCTACCTAGACACTGGGGGTGCGCCTGAGGCTTTGCAAGGGACACCAGCAAGTGTTAGCGGTAGGTGTCAAAGACATATCAGAACCGCATGGAGACCTTCTCCTAGGATTTGAAAGAGTACACCTTTCTCACTTGCTCGTTCAACCTCACCTACTGTGATGGGGTGACACCGAGAATCATCGCACAACACACTTAGCCAGACTAAATTCGGAGTTCCAGGCCAGGGAAACACTCGTCAGTGCCCATGGCATTTTGGCTGGGCCACCCATCGTGTCTGCCAGAGGCGTTCTTTATTCTGCAGACAGACTCGGGGCTTGCACTGCCCACAGTCAACTCCAGGGATTGGGACACGGAGACTTCCACAGAGGACAGGCCCAGTGCCTGTATCCCAGGCACAGGTGGGTGCTGACGATCAATAACGGCTAAGGTGAGAGTGCCTCCTCCTCCAGCCCCGTGCCCATCAGCCCACTCTCCTCTGTACCTGGGCTCGAGCTGCCTAAACACATTTCATTCGCACAGCAGAGGCTGCCATGCATCTAGAGTGAGACCGAAAACACAAACAACTCGGAACTTGTGACTTTCCGCGCTCTGCCCGTGGAGGCTCCCCAACTGGCATCTGCTAAGGGGCGCTTCCTCCCCAGCACCAGGCTTTGGGCTCCAAGCATCAGGAGAACATCCAATAAGCCCTGCCTTGGAGGACAATGCAATCCGTCAGGGTTTATCCTCCACAACCTCCCTCTCACCAGCAGTCCCTGGGGCACAAAAAGCTGCTAATGACCTGTCAAGATGAATGTCACAGTGTCTCCATCCTCACTCTCCACTGGGCCTTGGCAGGGATGCTAAGGATAAGGTGTGGGACAGGCAGCAAAAAGGACAATGTAAAGTTGGGACACAGGCTGCAAGATACCCCACTATCTCAAATAATATGGACCACAGGGTTTCCACCGCACTACGAACCCTCAAAAAGGACCAGAGGCTAATTACAGTCACCTGCTTGTGTGAATCAGAACAAATGTACAGCCAAGGAAACTGCACAAAACTATCAAGTCTTAAAAAGCATCGAGAGGGCCGGGCACGGTGGCTCACGCCTGTAATCCTAGCACTCTGGGAGGCCGAGGCGGGTGGATCACTCAAGGTCAGGAGTTCGAAACCAGCCTGAGCAAGAGCGAGACCTCGTCTCTACTAAAAATAGAAAGAAATTAATTGGCCGACTAAAAATATATAGAAAAAATTAGCCAGGCATGGTGGTGCATGCCTGTATTACCAGCTACTCGGGAGGCTGAGGCAGAAGGATCGCTTGAGCCCCGGAGTTTGAGGTTGCTGTGAGCTAGGCTGACGCCACAGCACTCTAGCCCAGGCAACAGAGTGAGACTCTGCCTCAAAAACACCATTGAGAAGAAGTCAACACCCTGACCTGTGTTATGCGTTCAGGAGTGCCAGCAGCACCGCCAACTGCAGAGGGGACAAGTTTTCACTGTGCAGAATCATCCCTTACATGTATGGCCACTGAACATCCCACTCCCCACCCCCGGACCTCTGCCAACCTAAGTGCCAGGAGCAGCAGCCCCGGTCACTGTGATGACCAAAACAGAGCCCCACAGGCCTCCGCAGCCCTCTGATTGAAAACCACTGGGCCTGGCTCTTGACTAGAATTTCATGAACGAGAGTGGAGGAACAGCACCCAGGAGAGCGCCAGGAGTCCGCATGCACCCTGACAACGCCCCAGCGACCATTCTGCCCATACTGCTCTGGGCGACAGGACCAAATTGCTCGGGGGAGCAACAACACTGACCATGAAGGCCAGACCAAGCTGTATGGCTGCTCTACTTTAAAAGAGAAAGCCGTGGGGTGTGGTCATTGGATGGGGCAGGGAGGGGACAGGGAGAGAGGAAGATTGACAAAACGCTGGGCTGCGTTAAAGCTGGGCACTGGGGGAGAGGGGTCTTATTGGACTATTTTCTCTATTTTGGGTTCTGTTTGAAAATTTCAATGAAAGTTCTTATAAACAAATTAATAATAAGTAAAAATGTAAAAGATCCTACTAACTCTCCCCCGACCCCACGCATAGCTGTGGCCTCCTGTTGGAAAGACAGATGGACCCTGCGGTTCCGACGCCGTGAATAATTATTAAGACAGCAGTGACCATCTGGGCAGGCTCCCAAACCAGGCCTCTTCCCGGGCTCGATGAACTTCTGTTTCCTTTGGCACCCGTCCTCTCTGCAGAGAAACACGGCAATTTCTCACTCCGTCTTCTTCCCTGCAAGCGTTGCTGCGTTACCCGGCGCCGAACGCAGGTGAAAGCTCCCCACTTCCTGACACCGAGCTGCGAGGCCTGTCACCATCTCCCTGCGGTGGGTTTTGGGCAGCTCTTCCAGCACAAGTCCACAGCGCCGGCCAGGAAGGAAGGGCACCTGGAGACTCTCATCACCCAACTGCCCGACAAAGGCCCGTGACAGATCAAACGTACCCAAGACTTGGTTCCCTCCCGGGGCTCGTTGTAAGCCACCTGCCTCCAACAGGTGGGGTATAAGTCGCAAACGAATGAAAAAGGCATGGTCCTCAGAGGAGAACAGGTTCTGACATACGAAACGGCAACAAACAGTACAAGACGAAATCTATGATTACGTGTGCAATGAATTATGCGGAGATCCAGGAATTTAAGGAGATCCAGGAAAACTAATTGAAGGTTTCTGAGGCTGGAAACAGGGGAAGGACTTAGATGGGCACAGGCAGGGAAGGAAGGTGGCCTGGTAAGTTGGGGAGCAAACACAGAGGGAACCAAGAGGCCAGAGAGTCTGCGGGAGGGACGGGAGTGCTGGGAAATGGGGAGAGATGGGGACAGTGAGAAGAACGGTGGGGCAGAGGCAGCTCAGCAGCCGAGTGAGAGGAAGCTTGGCCTGGTAGACTTGGGTCAGAAATCCGCAAGTTCAAACCTCAGCCAACCACTTGCCTGGCACGTCCCTGGGGACAATCTTCTCACTTCTGGGAGTCACTTTAAAATGAAAATGCCATGCCTCTAGTAGAAAACAGGGAGCCACTGAGGTTTCTGAGCAGAAGAGAGACACAAGAAATGCTGAGAGCAGACCAGCGTGCACGGAGAAAGGAGGGTCCGAGGCCCATGAGGCTAGCCCCGGGGAGCAGCCCGTGAGGACAGGTGAGGACAGCCTGAACCTCCGGCGTCAGGCTAGAATCCTGCCTCCGCCGCTGCTCACCTGGGCAGGCGCCCTGATCTCTCAGAGTGCCCGAGGATGGCTCTACCTACCTCTCAAGATCTGGGATGCAATAAGCTGCCTTCCCTGGCCCAAAATGCAGCACAGCAGAGACAATAAATGCCAGTTTCCTTCCTTCCTCTAAGACCAGACACATATTAGAAAAGAAAAACCAACAGGACTTGGCCAACGGCACGGTGTGGGGCAGAGCGGAGAAAAGCGAGTTAAGGGACACGTTAAGGATCCCAGCCTATGGGGCCAGAGACTAAGTGCGGCCAGCAGGGACAGGAAAGGAAGAGGGGACTTTCAGTTTGAAGGAGAAAATAACACGTCCTGTTGGGCATGCTTGATTTCGAAGAGATATATCAGGTCAAGAAGAAATGTGAAATACACAATCCAAAAGCCTAAACCAGAGCTCAAAACCAACACCAACTTACGGGTAGTAAGAACAGGATGAAAATGGATGCACTCCCCAAGAAAGAGTAAATATAAAGCAAGATAAGGCCAGCTGCGGTGGCTCACGCCTGTAATCCCAGCACTTTGGGAGGCCGAGGCGGAAGGATCGCTTGAGGCCAGGAGTTCAAGAGCAGCCTGGGCAACACAGTGAGACCCTGTCTCTACAAAAAAATTTTTAAAAATTAACAAACTAGCCGGGTGTGGTAGCAGACACTTGTAGTCCCAGCTACTCAGGAGGCTGAGGCGGGAGGATCACTTGAACCCAGGCGTTCAAGGTTACAGTGACCTATGATCACACCACTGCACTCCAGCCTAGGCAACAGAGAGAGACCCTGTGGCTAAAAAAATAAAATAAATAAAAAATAAATTTTATTTTTAAAAAAAATGAAAAAAAAAACACCTCAAAGAGGAAAACATGCTGGGCAGGCGGAGGATTTGGTGAGGGGGGGTGGGGTACAAGGAAACAAACGAGAAAGAAATATTCCAAAGGAAACAAAGGAATTTCTCCAGAGTGGAGCATTTAGCTTGTGGAATACACCTCTAACCACTGACATGTTGTGCCCACAGGAAGGCAGCAGCTCTTCTATTTAATATTAAGCAACAGGGAGCGCAGACGTAGATGGAAAGCCCTGTTCACGGCGCAAGCCAGCCATCCGGGAGCGTTTTTAAGCGTGAGGTTGGGGGCCGTTGTTCACCGTGGTGTTGCTTAGTCACCACGGGGAAGATGTCCACTGGAGATCACCGGCAAGAATTATTATTCTAGACACGGCTCCGGGGTGCAGTTAGAGTCTTGTTTCCGTAAAAGCTAACCAGCTCCAAGTCGAATTTATAGCCCCCCTAAGCAGGATGTAATCACTTTAGAGAAATCAAACGGGACTGTGGGTTTGAAGACACACTAGCTTCTCCTGGAGACACACCCGTGAGCAGAGCTGCGGGTGGAAGCTGGACCGTCTATGTAGCTGTCACTGAAATGACTGCAATGCTAGTGCGACCCACAAACAGCTCCAGACCGCGACAGAGGGGAGAGGCCGGCAGGACAGAAGGAGGCTGGGCTTAAAAAAAAGAAAGAAAGAATGAAAGAAAGAAATCACTAAGGGAAACAAGTTTTTAAAGCACTAAGGAAAAATAACCCTACCTGCTTGATGTGAGTCCAAAAAAAAGAAAAAAGAAATAAAAGAAAAAATAACCCCAGTTAATAGGGTGTTATATGGTGTTTTTATTGTTTATTTGTTTGGGGTTTTGGAGTTTTTTTTCCTTTGGTATTGCAGTATTATTTAAATCAGAAACAGAAGGTTCAAAAACTCAAATCTTTCTGAAATTGAGCACTGCAAATCTGAATTAGATCTTCTCAGGCATGTGGGTACAGGGATATCAAAGCCTAAAAATGTGCATCCTACATCCGCCCAGCTAGCTCCGTCAGCAGAGCATGAGACTCTTCCTGTGCATGCAGCAAGCCTTGAACAGGGGCTCCACGGGAAAACAAACCGGACGACAGTACAGCGGAACACCACGCAAAGCCCAGAACATTCCTCCATACTTTATAAGCATCAGAAAGCTGTTCGTTGAATATACACAGATCTCTTGATACTGAAAACAGATTCAACACACCACAAATACTTATTTTGTGGAGCCAGGTGCGGTGGCTCATGCCTGTAATCCTAGCACTCTGGGAAGCCGAGGCGGGCGGATTGCTCAAGGTCAGGAGTTCAAAACCAGCCTGAGCAAGAGTGAGACTCCCGTCTCTACTATAAATAGAAAGAAATTAATTGGCCAACTAAAGATATATATAGAAAAAATGAGCCGGGCATGGTGGCACATGCCTGTAGTCCCAGCTGCTTTGGAGGCTGAGGCAGAAGGATTGCTTGAGCCCAGGAGTTTGAGGTTGCTGTGAGCTAGCTGATGCCACGGCACTCACTCTAGCCTGGGCAGCAGAGTGAGACTCTGTCTCA
>CAUYRT010100341.1:0-18224 GCA_963574885.1 Lepilemur ruficaudatus | reverse complement strand
ATCAGTCAGTACCAATTTGATGGTGAGTACATGTGGAGTCCATTCTTCTGGAAAGGCATCTTTAACCTGGACACCTAGTCTAGCTTTTTCATACATTAAATGCTTTGTCATTATTAGGTTTAATACTCCTAGTCCAGATTCCCCTAATAGATAACACAAATAAGACAGTGTGTTCATTATCTATTGCTATATAACAAATGACTCCCAAACTTTTACACTTTTCTATAGTGGTTTAAAACAATGAATGTTTATTATCTTGCACATTTTTGGGATGTCAAGAATCCAGAAGCAGCTTAGCCAGGTGTTTCCTGAGCAGGACCTCTCATGAGGTTGCAGCCGAGATGCCGATCTGGGCTGCGGTCATGTGAAAGCCTGACAGTGACTAGAGGATCTATAAATAACACAGCTCACTTATATGGCTGTTGGCAGGAGGCTCAATGGACTCACCATAGGGCTGCTTGAGTGTTCTCAGCAACATGGCAGCTAACTTCTTCCAGAATGAGTCATCCCAGAGAGAAAGCAAGGACAAATCCCCAAAACCTTTCATGAGTTGGTCTCATAAGTTACATACCATTAATCCTACTTTAATATACTTGCTAGAAATCAGTCACTAAGTCTAGCCCAAACTTGAGAAAAGGGGACTTAGGCTCCACCTCCTGGAAGGGGGGGTATCAAACATTTTGTAGGTTTATTTTCAAACACTGGTGACAGTAACTAAATTTAAACATAGTGATAATTTTAGCAGGTATGTTTTTACCTGAACAATCACAAGTAACTGGTAATTTATAATTCAAATTTGTTGAATTCTATATACCAAGTTTTATACTAAAATATTTATATGTATAATTTTTATAACAATGCTAAAAATGAAGGTAAAGTACTGTCATTGTTCCCACTTCACAGATAAAGAAACTAAGGCACTGAGAGCTTAGAAACTGTTCCCAAGGTCACAGAACACAAGTAGGAGAGCCAAGATTTTCAGTTTAACTCCAGAGCCCAATCTGTGAACACTACTCTGCCACCAAATTATAAAATATGCTAAGCATTTAGCAAGGCTAGGGATCTTAGGAAATCAGGCCAGATGTTACCAATGACTTCAATGTTGTCATTTGTGAGAGAGGGATTTATACCCATTTTTCCCTTTTAATTTTGTCTTTTCTTCATTTTTACTAATTGACTCTCATGTCAATTTTTGAAAACATAAAAATAATAAAAGATCTCTTTACATTATAAAATTGCTTCTATGAATTGACAAATTAAAATGTAAAATAAAAGTTTTGATATTTAGCGCAAAGCAGTTAAAGGTTGGTTTTGATGTTAATCTGAGCTGACCTACTTAACCTTCCTTTAAATAAGATTTTATGGTGCTCTTTTCCCTTGATAAGGTATGAAGCTAATTAAAAGTAAAACTCATTACTGATTTTGGGCATATAAAAATGTATTATATATCTGCCTTAAGGGAACAATTACAAACTAGGATAGTCCTGAGCTACTTTTCTTTTTTTTAACATTTTGATTGAAGGCTTATATTTCTATGAAACTATATATTACCTCTATTCATCTGGAATTGACATTTCAAGGTCGCCACTGTTCTCTCCTTTGGTAGTGGAAAGACAATCATTGGATGCACTATTCATCCTTATGGAATGTTTAAAGCACTGATTTCTAAATTTGTCCTAATACCGTTATAATTTGCTCCAGAGTTTCTGCAGATGCCTTACATGATAAGAACACTACATTAAATTACGTCTTCTTTTTAATATAGGCTCTGCATTATGTCAGGATCATTTTAAATATTTCACAGCTACTAAAATGAGATTTTCCCCTTAATGACGAAGTTGTAATGAGTTATTATAAAAAGATTTTTTTAAGTCTGTTTAAAAACTCTTTTCTTGAAATAATTATACAGGAAATCAGTTTTTGCTTGTTAAAACAAATTAGAATGAGTGTCTGCGTGGCTCTGGCACAAAAGTAAAACACAGGATGTTTTTTGAAATAAGTTCATTTAATTTTGTTGTTTAGTCAGAGGGCAATAGGTGCCCTATTTTGCATTTCCCTTTTAATTAACAACCTGTTCCATTTATAAACTAATAAATGTTAACTTGTAGAACACGTAGAAAAGTATACAGAATTGAATTCAAAATGAGCAGTAATCCCACCACGCAGACTTCAGGGGGCAGGGGTTTCCAGCTCTCACTCATTTTTCCTCCCGTTTAGATCCCTCAAGGGTTGCGTTGGTGATCTGGATTCAGCTCCATTCAGGAAGCCTATAGCCTCTGCTGCTGCCTACACCTGTAACACTTTTCAGCAGGGCTAACAAGCTGACAAAATACTGAAGAGAAGCTCTTAGGGGCTGTTTCTAGACTCTGCTTACGGTGGGGAAAACCTGACAGAATCCTTCCTTTTAATGCAATAAACAAAGATCTTCTGAGCTTCGATTTTATACATACTTCTGTGTTAAAGACTGTTGGTTATTAAATTGTTAGTGTCTATTTGGAAGGATAGATATGCACATACATATTAAATTGCACAGAGGTGTATAAAGGCCAAAACAAGTGAAAAGAATGCAAGTGTTTTACGTATTTAGTAAGAGAAATCACTTGGCTAGGTGCAGCATTTCTCGATTCATCAATGCAGGAGACATTCTTTTAAGGGCCACCGGCCACAAGCTTATTAGAAATACCTCTTCTAAAGCTTCACGCTATTGCATTTTCAGTTATAATCATGAAAAGAGTCATCAAGAATTATAACCAAAGGAGAGCAATGACTCATTCTCTTCACAACCAAAAGTCCTAAAATGGCAATACTAGGAAATTCTTCCTTTCCTTTCACATTCCCTCTTTTCCCATGGTATCTTATACATAGCACACATGAAAGGCTGGGGTCTATCTGAAACCCTGGGGCCTATCGGCTGAGCAAAGGTCAATTTTTAAATCTGTGCTAGCCAAAAGTCATCCACTAGGAATTGTTTAATTTTGTTAAAGGCCTCCCTTGCTATCCAAAGGTTTATTTGAATTTGATGAAATAAATGGGGTAATGGCAGTGAATACATATCACGAATTTGTACTATGGAAATAATGTTAACACTAGGTAGTTCAGGAAAGGCCAGATTGACATGGGACTAAAGTTTTCGTATTTGCCATTTTCTGCACCTGTAGATTATATTAATATATTGCAGCAATTTAAGATGAGCTTAACACAGAATACTTAAGTAGAAATCAAATCAAATACTATTTCACTGAAGACCTATTTAACCCTATCTGTCTTATCCATCCAAGAAAATAAAAATGCTTTGGAAAAAAGCTAAAGTAATGTAGCCATTTGGTAATATTAAAACAGACATTATCACAAACAACATAATCAGTGCTGTTTTCATCACCAATCTGTGAGACAGACTATTTGACATAGAGTTAAAGGGGTATAATCTCTATCCTATAAATGTTTGAACTGGGTTCAAAGAACAGATTAAGGTGAAAATAACAAAAAATCCTTCCTTACCAGTAGATATAGGTTTGGTTATACTGAATGAATGTGGAGTAGGAAAAGCAGAAAAGGAGAAAAGTCGAAGGGGAGAGAAAAGAAAAAATTACACACAAGCGTAAGATGAAATGTATGGAAGGAAAATTAAAAAACCTCATTTAGTTTCACACAATTATTCTTTTTCTTAGGCCTTAAAATAGTTCATGAGCTTTTTCCTGAGGCACTTAAGCCTTAGGATCACATGAGTGATTTTCATGGTCTTATAAGTTTCTGGGAGATTTTAATTCTCTGAGACACAACAAAATCCCAACAGACACTTATTTTTATACGACACTGGGAGTGTGGCATGTGGGCTATTTCGTGGAAGAAAGAATTAAACCCTCCAGCAACCTTCCCTGAACTGCGTGGGCAGTGGAATAGAAAAGTAAGAATAAGTATAGAAATAAAAACATAAAACTATTGCTCTTAAAATATATTTGAGAACGATGAAGTCTAATCACATAAAAGCTTCTAGAAGTACATGTATCATGGTGTTAACAAAGCCAGTGTCTGAGAGGTGAAATTACGAGCACTTTTATAAGATGTGGTTAGTTGTGGTTAAGAGCATGTTTTCTAAAACAAGACTGACTGGGGTTCAAATCCTGTCCTGGTCAACTTCTGAGCCTCTGAGTTGAGTTATGCAACTCCTCGGGGCTTTCTTCTCACTGTAGTCAACGTGAGCGGCAGCTCCTAGCATGGTGCAACATGTCAGCGTGATACATTAAGATCTACCACATCAGAGTTTTATGAAGATTATATAAGATAATGAGTATACAGTATGTAACTCAATACTCAGTAATTCCTGAATATCAAATCAAATACTATTTCACTGAAAACCTATTTAATCCCTGTCTCTTACTTATGCAAGAAAACAAAACTGCTTTGAAAAAAATTAAAGGAATATAATCATTAGGTAATACTAAAGTTGAAGCATTATCATCACCATCAACATCATCATTGTTGTGTTCATAATGAACTCGGGAGACTATTTTTCATAGATTTAAAGAGGTCTGATCTCTGCCTTAGTCTGTTTTGCACTGGTATAACAGAATACCTGAGACTGGGTAATTTATAAACAATATAAATGTATTTCTCACAGTTTTAGAGGCTGGGAAGTCCAAGATCAAGGTGCAAGCAGGTTCTGTTGTCTGAGGGCCGTGTGCTCTGGACGGGAGAATGCTGTGTCCTCACGTGGAAGAAGGCAGAGGACAAGCTACATGAAGGCTGTTTTATAAGGGCCTTAATCCCATTCATGAGGGAGGAGCCCTCATCAACTAAATGCCTCTTAAAGGCCCCACCTCGTAACACTATTCCATTGGCAGCACCTGACTTTTGGAGAGGACACATTCAAATCCACAATACCTCCTATCCCATAAGAGTTTTAATTGGACTTAAAGAACAGATTAAGGTGCAAATAGTGAAAAATCCTTCCTTAGCCGTACAGGTTGAGTATTCCTTATCTGAAAAGCTTAAGACCAGAAGCATTTTGGATTTCAATTTTGTTGGGATTTGGGGATATTTACATTATTATCAGTTAAGCATCCCAAATCTGAAAATCCAAAATTCAAAATGCTCCATGAGCATCTCCTTTGAGTATCCTGTCCACTCTCAGAAAGTTTTGGATTTTGGAGCATTTTGAATTTTCTGATTCAGGATGCTCAACCTGTATATACTTGTATAAGTTTGGTTACAAGGAATGAATGCAGAGGGAGGCAGGAAAAGCAGAAAATGAGAGAATTAAAGGGAGAAAGGAAAAAAAATCATACACAGTGTGAGAAGAAACATATGAAGCAAAAAATAAACTTCATTGAATTTAATACAATTATTCCCTTACATAGGCTTTAAAACAGATAATAGATTAAGGATAGCTACACATTCCTTGATACTCCTGCCATTAAGAGGTAAAGGTTAATTCTTCTACCTTGAGCCTGGGCTGCCTTAGTTAACTTGCCACATGCAATAGGATGTGACAGAAATAACATTCTGGGACTTCTAAAGTTATGATATGGAGCCTTGAAGTTTCTGCCCCAGACTTTTGGAATACTACCTTGGGAAAGCTGACTGCTGTGTAAGAAATCTGACTACCATGAGACCACCATACTGTGATGAAGCCCCCACAATAACCACAGAGACAAGCCATCTCTATGAAGAGAGAAGGATCTCTGGGCCACCCCAGCTCAGGCCTGACACATGAACGTGAGCCAAGAAGCCATCTGAGGGGCCATATTAGTCCCAGAAGACATGGCGTGGAGAAGATCTGAGGAATCCAAGCAATAGCCAGAATTGAAGCCCCAAAATATGGCGCTAGTCACCAATTCCAGGCATCGCCAGCCATTCAAGCCACCCGAGCTGAAGCTCCAGATGCTGCAAAGAAAAAATACACTAGCCCCCATTATATTCTGCTTGAATGCCTGACCCACAAATCATAAGCGTAAGGGAACGATGTTGTTTTATATCTCTAATTTTTAGGGAGGTTTGTTGTGCAGCAGTAGATAAGAAGAATAAATCCCCCCAATTTATAAATCAGATGCACTTTAAGTAGATTTATGGGTAAGCTATTTAGCTGCCCTTTATTCCATTAAAATCTCACTCCTAAGTCACTTACCAAAATTGAGCTACAGTCACAAAAGCTTGCTACATAATGACTAAAGAACAAGCACCAAAACTGATATTAAAAGGTCTAATATTTTATTTTTTTTTCAAAATGTCAAGTTAGTTTGGTATATTCTTACCAAAGCAAATTCATGAGATATCCTTCCATCTGGAGGCAGTTTTGCACCAAAACCTAGAGCTGGGAACATCTTATCGCTGTCATAGTCTTGAACGATTTCCCCCACTGCTTTCAGTGCCATCCCATAGGCGTTGAGTTGGTAAGGATTCATGTAGTGGAGAGAAGTGGGCTGAGCGGGGTTGCCTGATGACAGAAAATATATTCACACATACAGAGATTGGGCTAAAGATATTTTTTTAACAACATTTTTCTTAATGTCTGTTTCAGAATAAAATATTCAAAATTATGTTTTTCTGCCTATACCCATCGTGTGTCAAATACATTTGGATGGATATTAGCATATAAATATTTATTATATTATATCAGACATACAGAAATTTTCCCTAAGATACGCCAATGCATATGCAGAATTTTTCAGAAATTATTCCTTATTGTTGACGCCACAGGTTATTTTTGAGATTCAGTAATAGAAGTATAGAAGTACTTTTGTTAATCTTATTTTATTTATAATCCTTATTTTTTAAAAATCATGTACCTTTAGCTTAAATCCTTATGCCTCTAGTGAGATGACTCAACTGATTTAAGGGACTTCAATAATTATGAGTCCTTCCTAAAGTTGTGTCACAAACATAAATTGAATACTTGAAAAATATTCCCATCTATCACTTTAAAAAAGGGCAGCATAGTGATTTTCAAGCTCAAGCTGATTAAATAGCTAGATCTGACAAATTATTCAGAACTTTATCACTAGACATTAAGCTAGGAGCCTAAGTCCCAGAGTCAAGTCTTGTCATTTGCAAAATAGCATCTGCAAAATAAATCCTTCCACAGTGTTTGTTGGAAGGACAAAATGAGATTATGTGTTTGAAAGTGACTAAAAATAATAAAGCATCATAAATTATAAGTTTAACCAGTGCAGTTATTATTGTCTGGGTCATGCACAAGGTTCTGAATTTCCAAAATGCTCATACTGATAGGATGTTGCATTTGAAAAAAGATGAAATTGAGAAAAAATGTAATATATGTGCTATCACTCAAACACATTGAGATTCACATCCAGTTGCCCTAATTACCAGCACAAAGGCAGCCTGAAAGTTCATTTAGTTTCTTAAGTGAAAATGGAAAGTTAAATGAGACCTGTAATAGCACATAAAGCTCAATTCTACACTAAAGCATTGCTTGAAAAAGGAAAGCCTCAGGGCATAGTTTTTCTGATAAGGGAAAAAATAACAATAAACCCTTGGAATCCAGAGAGAAAGAAAATAAAGGAAATCTCCCTTTGGTTTATTATACATATAATTATACATAGAATATTTTTGTTCTAAAAATAATTCATTGCACAAATGCTTTTCTATTTCCAAAGGGTTAGGTTAGCAGTATTCAAGGACTGATTTCATATGACAAAATCTCTAAAAAAGTGTCTTCTGACCAAAATGGCCTTAATGTTCCCCTCAACTTGGCTAAATTTTAGAAAGGTTTTTTTTTTTCCCTGACCATAAACCATGGACTACTCTTTTCTTAGAGCATTTACTTTAGAACTGAAAATTGGAAATTCTTTCTCTGCCTCTTTGAGATGGAAATCTTTTACAAGTAAGGAATACCTTTCTCAAGGACTGGGACCCATGCCTTTGAAACATAATCATTAAGAAAGACAGCATTTACGATGGGGAAAAGAAGCCCTATTCAATAAATGGTGTTGAGAAATTCGATAGCCACATGCAGAAGAATGAAACAGAATTCATTTCTCTCAGCACTCACAAAAATTAATTCAAGATGGATAAAAGACTTAAATGTAAGGCATGAAACCATAAGAATTCTAGAACAAAATGTTGGAAAAACTCTTTTAGATACCAGCCTAGGCAAAGAATTTATGAAAAAGACCCCAACGGCAATCACAGCGACAATAAAAATAAATAAATTGGACTTGATTAAATTGAAAAGCTTCTGCACAGCTAAGAAAATAATCAACAGAGCAAATAGACACCCTACACCATGTGAGAAAATATTTGCATGCTATACATCAGACAAATGGCTAATAACCAGAATCTACAAAGAATTCAAGAAAACTGGAAAGAAAAAAATTAACAACCCCATTAAAAAGTAGGCAAAAGACATAAACAGAAGCTTTTCAAAAGAAGACAAATGGCCAATAAACATATGAAAAAATGCTCAATTTCACTAATCATCAGGGAAATCCAAATTAAAACCACAATGAGATATCACCTTATCCCAGTCAGAATGGCTTTTATTAACAAGTCCAAAAACAATAGATGCTGGTGTGTATGCAGACAGAAAGGAACGTTTATACACTTTTGGAGGGAATGCACATTAGTACAACCTCTATAGAAAACAGTATGGAGAGTCCTCAAAGAGCTAAAAGACGACCTACCATTCCATCCAGTAATCCCACTACTGGATATTTAACCCAAAGGAAAAGAAGCCAGTTTATCAAAAAGACACCTGCACACACAGGTTTATTGCGGCACAATTCACAATTGTAAAGATGTGGAATCAACCCAAGTGCACATCACTTCATGAGTGATTTAATAAAAATGCGGTATCTGTATACCATGGAATACTACTCTGCCATAAAAAGGCATGAATTAATGGCTTTTTCAACAATTTGGATGGAACCGGAGACGATCATCCTAAGTGAAGTATCTAAAGAATGGAAAAACATACACCGCATGTACTTGCTATTAAATTGGAACTATCCAACGAGCACACATGTGTACGGAGGGAAGTAAAACTCAGTGGAAATCAAGCAGAGAGGAGGGGGGAGAGGATGGGTGAAAACTTATTTAACGGGTACAGTGAACATTATCTGGGTGATGGGCACACTTATAGCCCCGACTCAAGCATCACAAAAGCGATCCATGTAACCAAAAAATGTGTACCTCTGTAATATTTAAAAATAAAAAAAAAAAAAAGAAATGTTCAAGTAATATTAACCTAAAGATAATGTCATCAATTTTGTCCTGACAGATGGCATTGGGTAGATAGTATGCAAGTGTTACTACATAAATACAATTGATTTATGCTAACTGAGGAAAAAAGAAAAAGGAAAAAGAAAAAAAAAAAAAAACCCAGAAAGTCAACAGCCCTATCTGCCATTCTCCGTGAGAATGTAGGGTCCTAACTTCAGTAAGTGCCAATTAGCAAACAGATGGCCTAATCACACAGACAAACCTCCTTGCTAATATTCTCCAGTACTCTTCCCTAGCTCACCCCAGCACTTACAGACCCTCCAGCCTTTTGTTTTGAAGCAGTAAGTTCAATTTTTGTACTCTATCATAATAGCCTTAACATCTATTGCAATAGTCCTGCCTGGCCTTTTTAATTTATGTAGTGCAATTTTTCTTTGACATTTCCTTTTAAAGTAGAAACTTGGCTACTTAATTAAAAGCCCACTGGAGTGAGAGATAAGAAATACTGTTAAATTTGGTATTTTATGGACTAAATGGTTATTTAACTCAACTCTCAACTATAAGAAGAGTTGTTACCCAATAGTACCAATGTGACAAATAATTCTATTTTATCCAGAAACCATAACTTTAAAAGATCATTGATACCCATCACATGTCTAACTGTCTTAGCCTATCACACAGAACAGGGCCTTACTGTTTCCCTCCAAAGACGTTGCCTATCTCTTTCCAGCATCTTTATCAGCACCAGTCTTGTCACTGTATTACTAATGATACTTTCCCTCTCATCTCTACTTGTCAAGTTGCCATCCTGTCCTGAAATTCTTTTCCTCCAGCTTAGGTCTCCAATACATTAGACAACCTTCCTTGTTTATTCCAGTCTTCATGGTCTTTTCTCTCATACCCTTATGGCTCTTGTGTTCTGTGTCACAAAATTTGGCAATTTAAGAAACTGCCAAATTTACTGTCAACTCTTTGAATCTGGGACCATGTTTGTATTTCCTCTGTATCTACAACAATACTTATGAAGAATGAACCTATTGGTAACATTGGGGCTCAATCAATAGCAATAATAATTATAATAACATAGAATCTAACATGTATTGAATATATCACTTTATATCTCAATCCTTTCAAAAAAGTTATGGCATGGCTTCTTTTATTATTACCATTTTTCAGATTAAATAACTTGCTGAAATTCACACAGCAATAATTGGTAAATTAGAATATGAATCTAGGCCATCTGATTCCATAACCCTTACTCTTAGATATAACTCTTTAAAGATTTTATAATGTTTTAAACCCATAATATTACCAAATTTATATCTGATTTTGTTTCAGAGTTGCACTATGCCTTTGTAAGAAAATCACACTTGAGTTGATTATTTTAACAGCTTATTGAGACATATTTCACATGCTTACAAATCAATCATTTAAAATATATAATTCAATGATTTATAGAATATTCACATACATGTGCAATCATCACTGTAGTCAATTTTAGAACATTTTCATCACCTTAAAAAGACTCATTAGTTATCTCTGAAGCCCTAAACAATGACTAATCTACTTTCTATTGATTTGCCTATTCTGGACATTTCATATAAATAGAATCACATAATACGTAGTCTTTTGTGACTAACTTCTTTCACTTAGCATAATGATTTTGAGGTCCATCCATGTTGTAGTGTGTATCAGTACCTCACTCCTGTTTACGCAGAGTAGTATTTCATTGTGTAGATATACCACATTTGGTTTACCTATTTATCATTTGATAGATATTTGAGTTGTTTCCATATTTGGGCTATCATGCTGTTATGAACATTCATTACAAATTTTTGTGTTGACATATGTTTTCATTTCTCCTGGGTATATATCTAGGAGTGGAATTGTTGGGTCATATGGTAACTCTATGTTTAACAACTCTAGGAACTGCAAAGTGTTCTCCAAAGTGGCTATACCATTTTACATTCCCTCCCACAGTGTTATGAGGGTTCTGATTTCTTTACATCCTCACCAACACTTGTTATCTATTTGATTATAGCCATCCTAGTGGGTATGAAATGGTATCTCATTATAGATTTGATTTGCATTTCATGATGCCTAAGTATGCCAAGAATCTTCTTGTGCTTACTGGCCATTTGTATACCTTCTTTGGAGAAATGTCTATTTAGATTCTTCACCCATTTTAAAAATTGGATTATTTGTCTTTTTTATTGAATTTTAAGAATTCTTTACATATTCTAGACACAAGTCCCTCATAAGGTGTATGATTTGTAAATATTTCCCCAATTCTGGGAGATGTCTTTTCATTTTCTTGATAGTGTCTGTGGAAACATAAAAGGTTTTAATTTTGATGAAGTTCAATTTATCCATTTTTCCTCTGTTGCCCATGCTTTTAGTGTCATATTTAAGAATCAATTGCCAAATCTAGGTCATGAAGAGGCATCCATATGTTTTCTTCTGAGAGTTTTAGTTTTAACTCTTAGACTTAGGTCTTTGATGCATTTTGAGTTCATTTTTGTATATCATGTGAGATGAGAATCCAACTTATTCTTTTGCATGTGGCTACCCAGTTGTCCCAGCAGCCCTTACAGAGAAGACGGCTTCTTCCCATTTAATTGTTTTGGTACCCTTCTGGAAATCACTTAACCTCAGACCTCAGACACATGCATTTATTTCTGGAAACCTGATTGCATTTCCTTGATTTATATATCCATCTTTATGCCAGTACCACACTGTCTTAATTACTATTGCTTTATAGTAAGTTTGAAAAGTGAGAAATGTGAATCTTCCTACTTTGCTGGTTTTTTTTCAAGATTGCTTTGGCTCTTCTGGGTCCCTTGCAATTCAATATGAAATACCATATGAATTTTTCCATTTCTTAAAAAAAGGGCATTCAGATTTTGATAAAGATTGCTTTAATTCTGTTGATCATTTGGGGGAATACTGCCATCTTAATAGAATTAAGTCTTCTAATACATGAACATGGCTTGTTTTTCTATGTATTTAGATATTTGATTTCTTTCAATTTTTTTTCCAAAGTATAGTTTTGCACTTATTTTATTACATTTATTCTTAAGTATATTATTTCTTCTGATATTACTGCAAATAGAATTGTTTTCTTGGATTCATTTTCAGATTGTTCCTTGTAAGTGTATAGAAATAGGATTGGTCTTTGTATATTGATCTTCTATCCTACAATCTTGTTGAACTCATTTATTAGTTGCAATAGATTTCCAGTATATTCCTTAGGATTTTTTATGACAAGATGATGTCATCTGAAAATAGAGATAGTTTTACTTCTTCCTTTGTGATCTGATATTTTTTTCTTTCTTTCCCTTGCCTAATTGCCCTAGCTACAACCTTCAGTACAATGTTAAAGAGAAGGGTTAAGAACAGGCACTTCTGTCTTGTTCTTCATCCTAGGGGGAAAGTACCTAGCTTTTTGCCATTTAGTATGATGTTAGCTGGGGGTTTTTCATAGATTCTCTTCATCAGTTTAGGAAGTCCCCTTTTATTCCTAGTTTATTGAGTGTTTTTATAACAAAAGTGTATTGGACTTTGTCAAATGATTTTTCTGCATCAATTGAGATGGTTACATGGCTGTTGTATTTTCTTTTATTGATAGGGTGTATTATATGATTTGATTTTTGAATATAAAACTAACCTTGCATTGCTGGGATAAATCTCACTTTGTCAGGGTGTGTAATTCTCTTTATATGTTTCTGGATTCAGTTTCCTAGTATTTTACTGAGGATTTTTACATCCACACCTATAAAAGATACTGATCTTTAGTTTTTCTTTTCTTGTGATGTCTTTATTGGTTCTGGTATCAAGATAATATTAACCTCATAAAATGAATTGGGAAGTATCTCTTCCTCTTCTAGTTTTTGGAAGAGTTTGTGAAGAATTGGTGTTAATTTCTTTTTTAAAAATATTTGGTAGCATTCATTAGTGAAGCTATCTCACCCTGGGGTCAGATTAACTTTGTGGGTAAGTTTTTTTCTTTTTTTAATTTCAAATTCAATTTCTTTACTCATTATTCATTTATTCAGATTGTCTATTTCTTTTCATGTCGGTTTCAGTAGTTTATGTCTTTTTATTTAATAGATTCTTGCTTCTGCTAGGTGTTGTGCTAACATTCATCAGTGAACAAAAGCTAGTATTTTCAACCAGTTAGACTTTAGGTATTATTTATCTTATTTATTTATATTTATCTATTTTTCTGAGACAGAGTCTCATTCTGTATCAGCCTAGCTCATTGCAATCTCAAACTCATGGGCTCAAGCGATCTTCCTGTCTCAGCCTCCCAAGTAGCTGGGACTAGAGGTACGTGCCACCATGCCCAGCTAATTTTTTCTATTTTTAGATGTCTGGCTAATTTTTTTTTTTTTTTTTGGTAGAGATGGGTGTCTCACTCTTGCTTAGGCTGGTCTCGAAATCCTGAGCTCAAGCAATCCTCCTGCCTAGCCCTCCCAGAGTGCTAGGATTATAGGTGGTATTATTTCTGTGTGATATATTTTATTGAATAAAATGCAAGTAAAAATCATTAACTTGAAGCCATAATGTTGGAGAATAAACTTAATATGTAGTAAAAGGTGAGCTGAATTAGAGTTTGGTCATCTCATCTGCAGTTCTAACTCTAGAACTAATAAACCAATATGTATTTATTAGTAAAAATATTTCCCCAATTTGAGTTTTCTCATTTGTATAAAAGAAGCCTTTCATTAAATGATCTCTGAGGTACTGTCTTTCCTAAAATTTCTATTATTTTGTGAACTGTGAGTCAATGTGAGATAAATGTGATTTAAAGGGATTACAATGTAAGAGCCATGGGCATGGTAAGCAATTTGAAAAAAAAATCTAGACAAATACAAACTAGTGGCAACTTCTGGTAAAAGTTAAATAATGAGGTTCATGTTCTTATCATACATAATAACTAATTTCAAATGGTTTTCTGTTTAAAATACAGTTGCTTCAAAATAAAATGAAAAGTCCCCATAATTTTTTCTTAAAATGTTTGATATATAAATTATGAATTTTCATACATGGACTATCATATATTAGTCCTTCTGAATGAATTAGATATATGTGCATTAACATGAGTAATTCTCAAAAATAAATAATTGAATAGAAATGAAGCAATTTGTGTAAGGTACATGTATTGTTGAATTAAATTAATACAAAAGAGGATACACAAGAGTACTATAAAAACAAATATTATAATTAGACACACTTCAGAATTATAATTATATATGGAAAAGAAAAGAATGTAAGAGAATGGCAGGGCCATACAATGGGCTTAACTATATCTAAAATTTCTATTCTTTTTAAAGAAATGAAACAAAACAATAATATTTCAACATTTAATAAATCTGAATGGTATTGTTATGCATTTTTGTTATATTTCTTATAGTCTTTCACATATCTGAAATATTTCATAATATAAAAAGAAAAATTATGTGAATTGTATTAAAAGGTATATAAATGTAGGAATAAAATAACCTTCATGAAAACAAAAATTTATTCTTCACTTAATTGCTGATAATTTTCATCAGGGGATACCTCTACTTACCATTTGATGCTGTAAAATCAATAGCCACTGTGAAGTTGATTTGTGTTCTAGAATTTAAATAAACAAGAATCATTAATAATTAAATAACCTCATAAAAAGTTTGTTTTCTATTTGCATTACATTTTCAGTGTCACTAATATTGTTAAACGTTAATTATGAGCAAATATGTTACAATTCACATTGGATAGCATCAGAAAGGCAGTTTTACATGGTAATAATTTGGCAAAAAATATACTTATAGTCATACAATGATAAAACAAAAATTTAAGTCCCAGGAATAAAATTACCTATTTTGCACTACATAACTGAGTGGCTCATAATGAAGAAGTCAAACTGCAAAAATTTATTTGCCAGCCTCAAATGCCAGAATTTATTATTTGTCTGTTTCCAAAATCATTCTATAGTTACCACAAAATTTTTATGCCCTTAAAAGTGTAGCATAGCTAACATCATCTCTAATAATGTCATTCCTTAAACTAATTTTTTTGACAATCCGGAAAATATAAGATTTTCTTCTGTTTTCTTCAGAAATGAAGTATTTCAGATAAAGCTCTATTCATTGCTCACAGCATTTCTCTGCATGTGTGTGTGTGTATTTATAGATATAGATAAATATAAATATGTAAAGATTGATGAAATATGTTAGAAGATGCTCCTTGACTAGCAATAGGGTTCTGTCCTGGTAAACTCATTATAAGTTGAAAATACTATGTTAAATGTTCATTTAATACACCTAACCTACCTAACACTATAGCTTAGCCTAGCCTACCTTAAACGTGCTCAGAAGAGTTAGGTGTTCTGTTAGGTGAAATTATCTGACAACACAGTACCCTGGTAGAGTATCGTTTGTTTATCCTCGTGATTGCACAGCTGACTGAGAGCTGCTGGGAGCCGCCACTGCCCAGCGTCAGGAGAGAGTACAGTATCACTTTCTGCTAAATGTGTATTGCTTTTGCACCATCATAAAGTAAAATAATCACAAGTGGAACCATGGTAAGTCAGGGACCATCTGTCCCAACATTTAAAATTTTCAGCTCATGGTAGTTACCTGAAATTATTTTACTGGGTTTATTTTTTGTTTTTTTTTTTCTGATGGAAACTACAAAGGTAGCATTCACGTAAGAAATTCACTTTTTTGGGGTATACCTATGACTCTTTTTATATGTAACTCCACTTCTTTCTTACCAAAGAAGACATAAAAACACAAATAAATGACAACTATATGATTACTGCATTAACCTAGAATCACATCTAATATAAAAAATAATTTTTAATTAAAAAGTAAATCATTTGAAAATCTAAGTACTTTGACTATGTTTCAGCAACAAATTACTTTTGACACACTGCAAAATTGATTTAAAACTCCCCAGTTTGGAAATGTTGGATAAATGTCGAGATAATGATGAGATTTAAACAAAGCAATCTGACTTTGGGTACGACAGCATAAGGTCCATCATGATTCTCTTAGTAAAAAGTATAGTAGGATTTTCTTCTTTCTCCAAAAATTCAGCCTGAAAAGACCTAAATACAATTCAGGAACTGAATCAAATTCACACGTTTTTTCTAAGGAATGAACAATCTTTTGTGTTTTCATTGAACAACAACTAGTACAGATTCCCTTTGTAGCTATATGATAATTTTTTTCTCAGAGTAGAAATCAGGTTTATAGGTTAAGAATATAGGCTAATTTGAAGCATAACACTAAACAGCATGAACCAAAATGAGTACAAAATTTAGAAAAGGAATGTGGTGAGACATTTGGGAGAATATTTTCAGATAATAAATTCCTTTGTGGGACCAAAAAGAACCGTCACCATCAGCACATTGCTTTGTCACTCTGTGCCAGAAAGAGAAGGAACATGCTAGTATGGTATATGAGGAAGGGTATGGCTTTTGCATCTGAAAGAACTGGGTTTGAGTCCCAGCAGCCCAGTTGGAGACCTTAGCCAAATTTCAGAACTCTTGGAGGGCAGACGCCTGGCATATGGTATTAAAACAACTGAAAGAAAACTACATAAAATATTATATATGTATTATATTTTTTACACAAATATACATATTATATATCCAAATATATGAACATTATATATGTACATATATGTATATATACACATTATATATGAATGTATCACATATATGTATAATGTGTGGTTACATAGCTTATATTAACTCACCTCACCATAATTTTAGAAACAAGACACTATTATCCTCTTTTTATAGACAAGAAAACCTATGTTCATCCAACTTAACTTTTCACACAAGTTGAATGCTGATACTAGTATTGGAATTTGAATTCGCATCCAACTTCAAAGACCATTTATAACCTCTATATTACTCTGTTTCTCCAATTAAATATTTGCACACTACCTAGCTATATAACAGGAACACCATAAAGTATATTATGTTGCAAAGCTAGAAAAGAAACTATACAGATATTCTTAATGATAAAGATGTTGGGTGTAATCTCATGCTTGGGAAAATTTTTCCTTCTATCAAGTATGTTATCAAATTCACAAATCACAAAATCATCTGTATATATGACTTATACGTTATTTTATTTATCCTATTATAAAGATCAATTTAGAAGTTTAGTCTTTGCTTCAATCTCTCTTAGGTTATAGGGGAAGATACCTTGTCTTGATTCAACTCTCTTTTATATCAGTGTCTGCACAATGCTTTGCACATATTGGAACCTCACTGCATTGACTGGAGGAATGAATGCATTCATTTTATGATTGTTTCTAACTTGTTCTCCAGGATAGCACAGGATTGTGTGGCATAACCACCAACTTCTCAGAAGTATTTGTTTCAGATAAAAAAAACTTCAGTAGTCATAGATACAAAGGTCCTCTCAGAGCCAAAGTTTTCTCTAGCAAAGCTATAAAGAAAAGTTACGGCTATTAACTAAAAAACTATATTGTACCACAAGAATGAAAAAAAAGAGAGCAGATACTTAGAATTAAATTAACTTACTAAAACTCTAAAGAGCTACACTAAATTACAAAACCAAGCAGACTATGTAAAAAAACATAATGAGTTGTAAAAAAGGGGGGGAGGAGAGAGGACAAGAAGGAAAAAGGAAAGAAGGAAGGAAGGAAGACAAAGAAAGGAAAGAAGAAAGAGAGGGAGGGAGAAAAAAGTCAACATTCAATTTCTCTACAAATTATTGTCATCTTAGTAAGTATGATTACAATACCAAGTAATCTAAACTATCTTAGAACAACATTATAGTGTCTGGCACAGAGTAAACATACAATAAATGTTTATTAAATCCATAAAAAGGAACAAATCAATGACATGTAACTTTGTGCCAATTAAGCATATATGGCCTTGCATTTTCACTGATGAGTGGTTTGAAAGCTGAATTCTGGTCACCTTCATTTCTGAAGGTCAAGATGCATTCCATCCTGGGATGTGATGAATCAAACTCACTAATTATGTTGAGTATATTAGTTTCCCTTGTGGTCATGTA
>CAUYRT010100340.1:0-13668 GCA_963574885.1 Lepilemur ruficaudatus | reverse complement strand
GCTGGGACTACAGGCATGTGCCACCATGCCCGGCTAATTTTTTCTATATATTTTTAGTTGGCCAATTAATTTCTTTCTATTTTTAGTAGAGACGGGGTCTCGCTCTTGCTCAGGCTGGTTTCGAACTCCTGACCTTGAGCAGTCCGCCCGCCTTGGCCTCCCAGAGTGCTAGGATTACAGGCGTGAGCCACCGCGCTCGGCCAACATTCTTTATTTTTTAACTGTCTTCAAAATCCAGTGTATATTTTGCAGTTATAGCACATTACAGTTTAGATTTAGCTACATTTCACGTGCTTAGTAACCACATGTGGCTAGTGTTACAGTTTTAGTTGTTACAAATGTGAGAGAATTTTCTTGTTTATTACCTTTTCCTTTGAACTTGTCTGTTAATTTTTAGAAATCTAGCATTACCCCAAAGGAGAAGGTTTAACAGGAGTCAAATGTTTGATACCAGTTAACTGTCTACATTACTGTAGGAAGGTTCTGCAAATGTATTTTTGGTGGCGTTGAAAAAAGATGTATTTTAAATTGTCTTATTTCTAAATCACATGAGCTTTAAAACTTAAAATATTAATCAGTCTGAAAACGAACCAGATCTCTGGTGCTATTTCTGTAGCCATATATGAATAAAGTTATCTCTCCGTGCGCTATTTTACCTTTTTTTTTTTTTTTTAAGGAAAATCTGTACTGAATGGGGATGAGGGATCAGGATTGTATTTTAATTCCTAGTCTGTCTCCTAATTTCACCCCTGCCTTTTATTGTTTTAGCTTCTTGGAAGGGGTTGTTAGAATTATTTACACTTTACACATTGTGTCTTTGTAGAGAACAATTTCTATCTTCTCACTTTTAGGCTTACCTGCAACAAGTTCAAGATCTGGTGATTTTAGAAAGCATAATTTTGCAGACTTTAGGTAAGTTTATTTTCCTTTAAAACACTGAAAAAGTTATTTAACATAATGATTTGATTTTAAATTTGCCAAATAGGAAACAGGAAGAAAATCCCTTGGGATGTTTTTGCAGAGTGTCTACCCATCTGTTTCCAGATTATAGAGGTTATAGAGCTCAGAGTTTAACCCTAGCCTATACCATAGGGAGAATGTAAGTAGTACAGCTGACCTTTGAAACAGCAGTTAGTGGGGTTTTTTTTCTGATTTTAGGTATCATGATTTGCTTTTTAAGGTTTGGCACTTTTTAACCTCATAAATAATGACAAAAACTATCTAAAGAACCTTTTTCCTTTCATGGATTGTTACAGCCTATTTGTCATTATAGTTAGATAACAGCATTTGTTTTTAAAATTGGTAACTGGTGTTTACAACAGCAAAGTGGAAATGGAAGAACTCAAACTATAGTGATTGCATGGGGAACTCTGATGATGTTCTTTTATTGTCTATTATTTTCATCACATAGGCTGTCTTTAAAAGCTTAGAAAATAAGGAAATACAGAATTTCTTATTCTTTGGACATTTTTTTCTACTAGGTAGGGTAGGATTTCATGAGTTGGGTTTGAAAGTTATTAGTATAGCTATATTGTTTTTGCATATATGTACACATGATGATTTATTGAAAGTTTATCTCTGAAGTTAATTTCTGCTAGTTGACTCTTAAATTATCTTCAAAGTAATCATATTTTAGGGAACAATGAATTTTTTCTGGTGAAATAACTTTTTATTAATATTTTAATGTAGAAACCAGTAAGATCAGAAATCAGTTATCCTTTGAGAATAATCTGCACCTTGTAAATTTATCAATAGAATTTCTTATATTGGGAAAATTTTTGCTATATTCTCAAAAACGGCAACTTAAAGACAGTTTTTGTAGACACACTGATCCTCTTTAAGTAATTTTGGTAAAGACCAT
This sequence comes from Lepilemur ruficaudatus, assembly GCA_963574885.1. Lineage (NCBI taxonomy): Eukaryota > Metazoa > Chordata > Mammalia > Primates > Lepilemuridae > Lepilemur > Lepilemur ruficaudatus. The sequence continues at coordinate 11,807 of CAUYRT010100340.1, read as the reverse complement.
TGGAGGTAAAATAAAATAATCAGTGTCTGCTATAACTGAGATGATGAAAAGGAACAAAATTGAAGTAAGAGAGGAATAGGTTTTAAAATGCTTTTTCAAGGTTAAACTTTAGTGTTTCAGTGGCTCATGACTGAAACACTAGCACTTTGGGAGGCTGAGGTGGGAGGATCATTTGAGCCCAGGAGTTTGAGACCAGCCTAAATAACATAGTGAGACCCTGTCTCTGCAAAAAGTATAAAAATTAGCTGGGCGTGGTGGCACACACCTGTAATCCTAGCTACTTGGGAGGCTGAGGCAGGAGGATCCCTTGAATCCAGGAGTTTGAAGTTGCAGTGAGCAATGATGATGATATTGCATTATACCCCCAGAAACAGAGCAAGACCCTGTCTCAAAAAAAAAAAAAAAAAAAGTTAGGCTTTAAAAGGTAGTCATCACTTGAGTGACTCCTTCTTCCAACCTTATGTTGTATTCTTTTTCCCCTAAAAATGTGTTCTGTGTTCTTCAGTGCTCCTGAGATCTTAGCAGTACCCTCTAACTCAAAGTGTAAGCAACTTTGAAGATAATTCATCTTAGAGAAGAGTATACTGCATTCTTTGTGTGACTCTTAGCCTTTGAACAGCAATTTAGGGTGAGGGAAATGAGGGAGGCCTTTAGTGATGACTCAGATAAAATAAGTATAAAATGTTTTTGAGTATCTCTAACATTTTAACTAGTTACTTTTTTCTTTTAAGGCTTTGAACTAACAATTGATCACCCACATACACATGTAGTAAAGTGCACTCAACTTGTTCGAGGTAAGGAATCCCAACTTGAGATATCTTAAATTGTTTTACCATTTGGAGGCTGTGGTTTTCTATAAACAAATACATAACACATCTGCTTTGGCCAAAAGTTAAATTGAAAGGCCTCCTTGGTTTATATAAAAATAAATGGTGAGGGTTAACCTCTTGAGGATGTTTGTCTTGAGGGAGTGGGTAATCTTATTTTAATTCTAGGGTTGATTAAAGGCTACCCAGAAGGACAAAGCAGGAGGATCACTTGAGTCTAGGAGTTTGAGACACAGCCTGGGCAACATAGTGAGACCCTGTCCCAGCAAAAAATATTTTAAAAATCTTGATGCCATTGTGCATTTAAGTGCCTTTTATAGTTTTGTAGACCGAACTGATAATTGGCCTTATTTTACATTTTACTAATGTGTGTTTCATGTGAAAATTTACAGTTTTCCCAAGTTCTTTATGAAAGTATTAAAATGTTTATGTTGCCTGGGTGCAGTGGCTCATGCCTGTAATCCTGGCACTCTGGGAGGCCGAGATGGGCAGATCGTTTGAGCTCAGGAGTTCAAGACCAGCCTGAGCAAGAGTGAAACCCCGACTCTACTAAAAAAAAAATAGAAAGAAATTAGCTGGACAACTAAAAATATACATAGAAAAAATTAGCCAGGCATGGTGGCGCATGCCTGTAGTCCCAGCTACTTGGGAGGCTGAGGCAATAGGATTGCTTGAGCTCAGGAGTTTGAGATTGCTGTGAGCTAGGCTAATGCCATGACACTCTAGCTGGGGCAACAGAGTGAGACTCTGTCTCAAAAAAAAAAAAAAAAAAAGTTGAGCAAGAATAAGGTTAGAGATGGATATTTGTTAACATTGAAAAGGTGATATTCTAGGGAAGATAAAAGTTTGTTTTGTCACCCAGAGCATTTTTTTTTTTTTTTTGGAAAAAGGAATGTAGTTTTTTCATTGTAACATATTAAATAATTTATGTTATTGGATGATTTGGGGATTAAATCACAGGCCACTCCATTAAAAACTTCTCTTATCAGCAAAAATCACTTTTCCCAAATATATTAAGGTCTTCTGGATTCTGATTTTGGCTTTCAGATCATCTTAGTTCATCTAGCTTAGTGTTTATCAGTGAATCCTTGTATCAGAATCTCTAACTTACTTGCTACATGTATCTCAAATACATGGTGTGCAGAATAAAGCTTGAATCCCTAGGTCTGGAAGCAGCATAATTATTAAAATTAAAAATCATTGACTATAAGCATCAGGTGGTCAGGGATCATGTTTGCCTCATTTATCACTCTATTCATAGTACCTTGCAAATATTAAATGGTTACTAAATATTTGTTGAGAACAAATGGAACTAACAACTTTTTTCCCCTCCCTTCCCCCGCCCCACTCTTTTGTTTTTTTGTCTTTTTTGTTTGTTTGTTTTTAGCAAGCAAGGATTTGGCACAGACTTCTTACTTCATGGCAACCAACAGGTTTATATTTTAATTTTTTTCCCCTTCTAATTTTGGGAAAGGATTTTACTTGGATTGGAATTGTTACCTTTTGAGCGGTAAATACAACCACTTAGTAAACTAGAACCCAAGAACCCCAGGCATGGAAATGATCTCTGACACAATGTGTTATAGACAATTCTCTGGTAAATGTTGATTTTTATGCACAGTTTTCATGTTGTAGTTTAAATTTTCATGGTGCTTTTTAATTTGCTATGGTGATTTAAGTATTTAGTACTGATTCTTTGATAGCCTACTCAATTCTGTGTGTGTTACTTTGCTTTCAAATATCCAAGAGCACAGTTCTGAAAGTTAAGTTAAACTTAGCTCTCATTGATAGTGACCAAAAACTTAATTTGGAAAATTCTGCCATAATTATGATATTTTAAGACTCCTTTTTCTTCCCTTACTACCAAACAAATGGGCACTTATGTGTGTAAAGAGTTTCAATACTTTTTCTACAAAATAAATTATTAGTACATAATTTGTATTATCAAATGACTAACTTACTCTCAACTGTAATCCCTGATATCGTTTGTTCATGGAAACCAGAGATACCCCTAATAACTGTCAGAACTAAGAAGTTCCTTGTTATAACCTCTTATGAGAAATTTTTGAAATCATCAATCAAGCATATTCATACTTGAGAGAAATATTGTTCATTATTTTAAATAGAACTATGATTGGTAAGAGACAAGGTGATTTCTACAGTGTTTCCTTACGTACTTGATTTAGGGATTGCACACACCAAAAAGCTTATAATTTTGCTTAAGATCTGAGCTAAGTCTCAGGGTAATAGGTAGTAAACATTGACTCTGAGCTTGGATACTGGTCCAGAAGTCAATGTTTTAAAAAAACTTGAATACCCAGCCTTTTTTTTTCCTTTTTTTTTCTTTTTTTTGGCTCTGATCAGTGTGTGGATTGAATGATGCGCAGTCAAGAAGTTTAGAAATGTTGTTACCTGAACAAGTGGGTTAATAGGAAAATAGAGTGCTGTATCAGAGCGCTGGATATTTCTTGCCCTTCTCACTCTCCTGTGTTTTTTTGAACATTTTTTTTTTTTTTAAATAATGGAGAGTTTTAGCTTTGGGTTGAGAATTGAGAGCTCACGACACTCTCTGTTTCCTTCCCTTTGATGTCAGCCTGCATTTGACCACATTTAGCCTGCAGTACACACCTCCTGTGGTGGCCTGTGTCTGCATTCATCTGGCTTGCAAGTGGTCCAACTGGGAGATCCCAGTCTCAACTGACGGGAAGCACTGGTGGGAGTATGTTGACGCCACTGTGACCTTGGAACTTTTAGATGGTAAGTTTTAGAGTAAGGGACCTTGAAAAGCACTTGCTCTTGATCTGTCACATATTTGGCTGAAGGTGACTTGATTCAGATGAAAATAGTGAGTTAGTTGAGGTTATTCTTGCTTTGTTACTTCTGTCTCTCTGAGTCTTTCTTGAATGTTCTATTTTATTTGTAGAACTGACACATGAATTTCTACAGATTCTGGAGAAAACTCCCAACAGGCTCAAACGCATTCGAAATTGGAGGGTAAGACTCACTGCTGTCAACTTGTGGAACAAAACTAGTTTCTTCTTTTGACTGCACCAGTGAATATACCAGAATTGAATATGTACCCTAGGTTTGGAATTTCCCTTTTTATAGTTATGCAGTAATCATGGCTTCGACTTCATAGCTTGGATACTGGCCCAGAAGTCAATGGCTGTAGGCGATGGCAGGATTTGCTTTGCATTTTGCAACTCCTGTGATATGTCATTTGGTTAGCAACATTGGTTGAGTATTTTCTGTGTGGAGACTGTTGGGGAAAAAACATGGCTTCTCTGAGTCAGAGTATTGGCTTCTGGTAGAGGCAAGATAGAAAATTACAAGGTTAGAGCTGGTGTTGTAATTTTAAAAATGGATTTTAGAATTTTGTTTCTGTGTAGATTACAGTCCAAAGATGTATTTCAAATATTTTTCAAATTATTAGTTATGAATAATGAAATCATTCCTTCTTTTCCCCAGTGTCAGAGCATTTAAAATGGTTCCCTTATTTTCTCATAAATCGAGACTGATAATTTTATTCTCCTGAGTTGAATGAGTTTTAGAAAATGAGTTTGCCTCTAAAAGCCTAGGGTTAAAGGTAGGTTTGAGATCACATAGTTCATAGTTTACTTTCATATAAAACCTCACCAAAATTTCTAGAATTTGTTCATGGACTAACAACTTATAAGCAATCATAGGAAGGCATAGATGTTAATGAATGATTTTTAGATAAGCACAAATTATTTTATGTTCTTGCTTTGTAACATTTGTAAAGATTGCTGTGACTTTTTTTTTTTTTTTCCTGCTGTGACTCTTGATTGAAGGTTTTAAAATCTTCTTCTGATGATAGTATTTATATTGGTTTTTATGTTAGGGTAGCCTCCTGTTTGTGGCCTATCCAGAATTTCTAGTGTTGCTGCAAGTACAATCTATTCAACTGAGTGTTTTTCTATTTAATAAATTACCTCAAGTGAAAGATGTTCTTTGCTTCATTGTAGGCATACCAGGCTGCCAGGAAAACAAAAGCAGATGACCGAGGAGCAGATGAAAACACTTCAGAGCAGACAATCCTCAATATGATTTCCCAGAGCTCTTCAGACACAACTATTGCAGGTTTAATGAGCATGTCAACTTCTACCACAAGTGCAGTGCCTTCCCTTCCAGTCTCTGAAGAGTCATCTAGCAACTTAACCAGTGTGGAGATGTTGCAGGGCGAGCGTTGGCTGTCCTCTCAACCTCCTTTTAAACTAGAACCTGCTCAGGGGCATCGGACTAGTGAGAATTTAGCACTTATAGGAGTTGATCATTCCTTGCAACAGGATGGTTCAAATGCATTTACTTCCCAGAAGCAGAGTGGTAAGAGCGTACCATCAGCTAAAGTGTCACTGAAAGAATACCGTGCAAAGCATGCAGAAGAGTTGGCCGCTCAGAAGAGACAATTGGAGAACATGGAGGCCAATGTGAAGTCACAGTATGCATATGCTGCCCAGAATCTCCTGTCTCACCATGATACCCATTCTTCAGTCATTTTGAAAATACCCATAGAGGGCTCAGAAAACCCTGAACGGCCTTTTCTGGAAAAGGCCGACAAAACAGCTCTCAAAATGAGAATCCCAGTGGCAGGTGGAGATAAAACTGCCTCTTCAAAACCAGAGGAGATAAAAATGCGCATTAAAGTTCATACTGCATCTGACAAGCACAATTCTGTAGATGACAGTGTTACAAAAAGCCGGGAGCACAAAGAAAAGCACAAGACTCACCCATCTAATCATCATCATCATCATAATCACCACTCACATAAGCACTCTCATGCACAGCTTCCAGTTGGTAGTGGGAATAAACGTCCAGGTGATCCAAAACATAGTGGCCAGACAAGCACCTTAGCACACAAAACCTATAGCTTATCTAGTTCTTTCTCCTCTTCCAGTTCTACTCGTAAAAGGGGACCCTCTGAAGAGACTGGAGGGGCAGTGTTTGATTATCCAGCCAAGCTTGCCAAGAGTAGTAAATCCTCTTCCATAAGTTTCTCCTTTCCTCCACTTCCTACAATGGCCCAGTTACCTGGGCATAGCTCAGACACAAGTGGCCTTCCCTTTTCACAGCCTAGCTGTAAAACTCGAGTTTCTCATATGAAACTGGATAAAGGGCCCAGTGGAGCCAATGGTCACAACACAACTCAGACGATAGACTATCAAGATACTGTGAATATGCTTCACTCTCTGCTAAGTGCCCAGGGTGTTCAGCCCACTCAGCCCCCTGCATTTGAATTTGTTCATTCTTATGGTGAATATCTGAATACACGGGCTGGTGGGATCTCTTCCAGATCTGGCAATACAGACAAACCCCGGCCACCACCTTTACCATCAGAACCTCCTCCACCACTTCCACCCCTTCCTAAGTAAAAAAGAAAGAAGAGAGAAAAAACTTCTTTAAAAAACATTTTTTTTTTTTTTGACTACTGATTCAGAGTTAAGAAAATTACTTCTCTTATGAAATATGTCACCCTTCTTGGACTAGGGAATAAATTGATACTGAGACACAAGTGGGAAGGTGGTGGAGGACCTTGGTTATTATATCTGCTGTCTCATACATTTAACTATTTTATTACAGTTTTATTGGTATTAGAGAGGTGAGAATGTGTTGAAACTGTGAAGGATTAAGAACACTTTCTCTATTCTTGGGCCTCTCCACCTTCCAATTAGGTTGATTGCAGCTGGTATCTTCCCTCTTCTTGCCAGAACTGAAATATGGAGGGTTTGTTCTATCAAACAATTGTGGATCCTTTTGGTGTTTAATATATCAGAAGAGAGGAAGTATTTAAACGTCAAAATCTTTTAAGAGACTTTTAAAAAATAATTTAAAGAAAGTAAGTTATCTGTTTAGTTTTTTTTTATATAATTGGGGAAGGGATAGGGATTTTGCTGTGTGTATGAGATACATAGCAGTGACTCCTGGTGGGTGGGATTGGAGGGTGGGAATTTGTGCGGGGTGGGTGGGAGGGTAGGTTTTTTGGCCAAGAGTTCTGAAGTAGGCGCAGGCCACTTGAAGTGTTGAGACCTTTAAGTGTATGTAAGTGTGGGTGTGTGTGTTTAAAAATCATGTTTTTATCTTAATCTCCCTATCACTTAATGTTTTCACTTCCCAACAGTCTACTAGAGAGACCATGGTTGACCTTGAGAACATAAAGGAAGGAAGAGGCTTGTATTTGACTTGTCATTTTCCCATTTATGTTGAAATTGAGTAGTAGCCCCCTAATTTCTAGTTTGGGCAAGTGCTGCCTATGGCCTGACTCTTAACTTCATTATGAAAACTTCCTTTTTACCCCTCTTTTCATTTTGATGCAAAACAGGGGTGTGGTTGAGGAAGGAGGATTGGTGAGCAAGGCCAGCTTCCGCCCTGCAGAATTGGGTGTGTCTTTTTTCAAGTTGGGCTTTGGGAAAATGTTCAAATGAGAGCAATCTCAGGGTCTGTGAAGGGGAGGGGGATGTGCTATATATATCCTGCGTATGAAAGCCCAGACCATATGTGAGAGTAGTTCTGGGAGAAGCCATGGAACTAGGGGATACTAAAAACAATGAAATTGTGATTTGGAATTTTTAGGACATTGTGTTTTAAATTATATTATGAATGTAAGACTTGCTTTTTTAATCTGTATATCTGAAGGGAAACAGCTGTATCCTCAGGTTTTTGCCACCTATATTACTTGAGAGATTGGAGCTGGTGAATTTAACAGTACTGATGCCATGAGAGCAAACAAGCCTAGCAAACAGATACTGTTGTGTTCAGATTGTTCATCTTTGGTGGCTTTAGATTCTACACAGAAGTTCTTGAGATTCCTAAGAGTCCTTTAAAAAATAAGTCAGAAGTTCTTTTGTTATGGGGGCTTGATTATCCCATATATTAGGAGTAAACATTTTTGATGAGAAAAGAATTCTAAGCCAAGTTGTTTAATTCAAAACCACCTAGCCACAGATCATTTGATGGGATATTCTTTGGTTTTCATGGTATTTTTTTGCTCTAGAAGAGATGGTGCAAGTTGAATTTGTTGTCTTGTTTTTAATGCCGCTTCCTTCACACCAAATAGACTTTAGGGAGAAGTTGAATTCTTTTCATTGGAAGTCATGGGGAAACGGACTTGTACATGTGCTGCTGCTTGCCAGAAATAGTTTGGGAAGAAAACTAAAGCAGTTGGAATTGATGATGTACTGGCCTAATATAGAAAGGGATTTGTAGGAAGGGGTTGGTGTCTTGCACCTCTGTGTATTTGACCTGTCTAGAGTGCCTGCCATTGCTGGCTAAAAAACAAGGAGCTCTCTGTTGACCTCTAAATCATTAGTATTTCTTGGTGTGTCACTTCACTTTTATAGATGATATTTTCCTCTTTCCCCTTGATATTTTCTTTGTTGTGCCAGATAATTGGTAGATGTGTGTTTGTGTTTACTAAATTTAGCCTTCCTGTTTATTTAGATTCTATTTGGTAGCATCTGTTTTCCCTTCCTGGCCTTTCCAAAGGGAATAATGCCATTTAGTTTGCATCTGTATCTTTGTGGAATTGATGATCACTGCTTTGATTGTGAAAAATGTCTTTTCTAGCTTTTAATTATTCTTATCAAATGTCACATATATTTTTAAATCACATGCATTCCTTCACCACAAAGGTGCATATCCATTTGACTTTATAGCAGTTCTTCATGGCAGCACTGTAGTTAAGTTCCTTACACTGTTGTCAGGAATGAACTAGACAAAAGTGCTTACAAAGGCTTACGAGCTGCGTTATGCTGTGTAAGTCTGACCTTTGCACTAGTAGATCATTGCTGTTATAGGTCGCTTTAGAGAGCTTTTATATTAATGCCTCCTGGTACCATCTAAGATACCTACAGTATCTGCTTTTAGATCTATGCTTATGTCATGAACCTCCTTCATGACAGGCTGCTGTATTGTCTTTGGGTTAGCAGATGGACCTGTCAACTAGCATGTGTATCGTCCAAATTCCATAAACTCAATTAAAACCTTACTGTGTTTTAATTGAGTTTGGGTTGTGTGGTTTCTGAGCTGTGTGTCTTTCCTATCCTCACACCTTCAAAGGCTAAGAAATGGGATTTATACATCCAAAGTTAGTCTAGTAAATACAGCTTTTTGTTTCTTCTTTTAGCTTAGATTGTCTTCTTTTAGGATAAGTGAAGGTGGTAAGTAGGCCTGGAGCCTCCAATTCTATAAATCTCATTCCTGAAACTTTGCTTGACTCTCATGTTGACAAAAACAAATACCTGTGGATTGTTCTTAGAGTTTTTAAATCAGATACCTGTGTTGCTATTAGAACCCTAGTGAAACATTAAAGCCAAATTGGTCTTCTAAAGTATCAGTTATGCTTATCATAACTGATAAGGGGTTTAGAAAATGCTTAGGTGTTAGTCTAGTCTTCGCATTCATGAATCAATGTATTTCCTTAACTTCCCTTTTCTTCTTTTTAAAAATGATTTTAGTGTATATGATATAGTTCTGTATTATTGGGTTCACCAGTGTTGACAGAAAAATTTTAAGTCTCCAGTTGGAAACAACAGCAATGGATTAGGATAATAGAAATCATGATAACATCACTGCTGAGTTTTCTTAAGCTTCTGCTACCTAATTCTTCATATTGAAATGTATATACTCCTCATACCTCGCTTCTGGTAAAAGGCAATTAGAGGGGCCTTACGTAACCCAGTATGGTTGCGTTTTAAACATATTTGTATTTCCCTTATTTGGGGAATTGATTATTTTTAAAAATTTTTTTCTTTTGTTGTTGAGTTATTTTGATACTAATGCTGGGACAAGGGAAGGTCTAGAAGATCTTGAAGTGGGAATACAAATATTATTCTTTCGGATTTGGGAGAATTTAAGCAGTCTATGCAATCCATCAGATGGTGAGAAATAGCCCTCTGCTAATAGCCTCCACTAAGCTTTTGTTGTTTTGATATCTCCCCAAATTTCTTGAGTTGTTGCTTAACACCCAGCTCTTAACTGAGTGTTTGCTCCTGACGGTTTAGGAAATATTCATGTTGTACCACACTTAGAAGTATTACTTTGTCTTTTTACCCCTCTGTGGATGCGAGTTTGAAACAAGCGCGGTACTCTAATCCTACCTGACAGAGTGGTCTGGAATAGAAATTATTTTTTATGTGGAAGAGCTCTCCCTTTTAATGTTGCTAAAGTTTTTAATATGAACTTGGTATTGGAAAAGGGAGGCAAAGAAAAAGAATGTTTACTAAAAAGCAGTATCTATTCTTCTCCTGTATGAGTGTGCATTCATGGTTGAATGAAGAGAAAGGCTCTTGGGTTTTGTGTTGCCATGTTAAGCATGGAGAGGGATGCTTGACAGCATGCTAATTGAAGCCAGAGCAAGTATGTCCTCCATTGGGTAATCAGGAACTCTTCAGTTGAAGCTGAGGAACTAACTGATTAGTTGTTGATCATAATACGATTATGTAAAAGTGCTGGCTAGCTTAAGCACCCAAAGAAAAGAATGCAGCAGCCTAACTTAGTGTTAACCTAGGTTTCTGAATTTGAAACTGACCCTTTCCCACCCTACTTCACACACCTAAAACTGTCCGTTTTCTTATCAGACCAAAGAGCAAAAAGGAGAAAAAAAAGTAAAACACTTTACCAATCTGTGTCACTCAGGTACAATTTTGTGGTGAGATTTTTGTCTGTTATCTTTGTAGTGCTCTTAAGAGTCCTTTCTCAGCATATTCTGCTATTGCCTCTGTCCTCCTTGGGGCACCTCAGTTCTGGATGCTACCCCTGGGATCTCTGCTGTTATGTGAATGATAGGATGTAAGTAAGGGCTCTTTGTAAAAAATTCAAAAAATTTTTAAAAAAGGATGTTGTATACATTTTATAGTCTGGCTATCAGTTTGATATCTTGCTGTCAAGTATGTTTCTCAATCTGTATTTATCCATCCCATCAATAAACGTTAATGATAAAACAGTCATCTGATTGTTGTTTATGTGTACTGAGTCTTCATATTATCCTTAGTCTTTGTCATTTTATTGATACTATAATTTTGCTTCAGTTTTGATATTAGTATATTCTTTCTTGTGCAAGATCCTGTGGAAATTGAGTCCACTGGAAAGACCTAAAGATTTAGTCATCACAATGAAGCTGGTAGTATAAATTATGTTGTAGTCAAAGGGGAAAAACTCTCACTCTTTATTGTTGAATGAATACCTGGAAGAGTAACGTGTACACACAAAAAATTATAGGTCTAACAGATGATAGCAACATGAACTTATCTAGCAAGCACTATTAACACAATTCATAATTGTATCCTTGATTATTTGAAAAACTTGAAGTGTTGTAGACATAGCAATATATTTGGAAGAAAATATGCTTTGAAGGAAAAAATAAACGTTCTTGATGGTGCCTGGAAAAACTGATAGTGAATGCTTGTCCTTGTCCTGGGACATAATAAAACCACACCTGCGAGGTAAATCTTATAAATTACACACTTAAAGGGAAAGAACTTTTATGTTGACGTCCTCCAAATTTATAACGCAAAGTTAGCAGTAGCTATACTTTGAAAGCTTTAAAAGGAAAAAAGATAAATTTAACAGGGTGATACATAATTCTGAAAAAAGTCACGAGTTCTTTTCATTCTATTTTCTAAAATATATATATTTATATAATTTCAGAAATACAAATCTAAGATATGTATATAATCTGAAATGTTATGGAAGTTGATGACAGTGTAGGAATTCTCGTCTGGTTTATCCTTGGGAATAGATGAGGTGTAATCAATTTAAAGTTTAAGTACAGCTGGAGCCCCAATTACGGGTGTGTTAAACTAATCAGTACAGAGCTAGGCTTCCTTTTTTTTTGAGACAGAGTCTCACTCTGTTGCCCGGGCTGTAGAGTGCCGTGGCATCAGCCTAACTCACAGCAACCTCAAACTCCTGGGCTCAAGCAATCATTCTGCCTCAGCCTCCCAAGTAGCTGGGACTACAGGCATG
>CAUYRT010100339.1:0-29173 GCA_963574885.1 Lepilemur ruficaudatus | reverse complement strand
AAAAATTAGCCGGTCATGGTGGCACATGCCTGTAGTCCCAAATACTTGGGAGGCTGAGGCAGAAGGATCGCTTGAGCCCAGGAGTTTGAGGTTGCTGTGAGCTAGGCTGACGCCACGGCACTCTAGCCTGGGCAACAGAGTAAGACTCTGTCTCAAAAAACAAAAATAAAAAATAAAATGTCCACTTTGCAATCCTGCTCACCTCACTCACACACCCCACTTCTTCCTGAGCCTCTGTCACCCACCAGCACTAGCCCCAGCTCTTATGAGTTTCTGGGCCACCTCCCTCCCCTCTCGAGGACCGCCCATCAGGGCGGGGCCTCCAAAGAGGCGAGGGTGGGGCGGGGCGGAGAAGAGCCGAGCGGGTGCTGGAGCGGGAAGGGCTGGGGCACATTTCGGTTAGAGCTTCCCCTCAGAGCAGTGGTGGCTGCCAGCGGGACTGTAGTGATGTGTCTGCGCACCTCAGCGTTCGCTGTTGGTTTGCGAGTCATCTCTTCAGCCTGCTCACACATCTCGCGGGGATTTCAACCTCCATTCATCTCTGAACGTTAGGTGCATGCCCGAGTCCACGTATAGGAATCACAGCCCGGGTGAACAGTCAAGGTCGGTAAGACGAGCTGAAAGGTGCCCCAGAAGTGGGTCAGACTGGTTCGACCAGGCACCCAAAGGTGTAAGACAGAGAAAGAATTTTGAGTCAGAAAAGGAAAGCGGCGATGCCATCCTCAAGAGCCCCAAATGTCACAAACTGACAAATGACTTGGGCAATATGGTTGTGGTATGTGTTGCCACGGTTTTTTCAGATATTGCACGTTCTAAGGCACTGCTTCGTGTGATTTAGAAACTGATTATGACACTAATGTGTACAGCCCTTGCTGCTGACACAGTTTTTCTGCTGGGAAGTGCTAAGGCTTGGGAATAGACTTACTGTAAAAATCCTGAGATCTTACAGCCTGTTACTTCTGGTAACCACCATGGGGAAATTTGGGCCCAGGCACTGCCAACCGAAAGCAGAATTGTCGATGTTGCATGAGAATTGTTGCAAGTGACCTTGGAGTCAGGGATCAGATCCCAAGTCTGTGTGTCCTTGGAAAAGTCACTGGACCCCCCAGAGCTTCAGTTTTCTAGCTTGCGAAATGGGATCTGTGTGTGGCTGTGTTATGTTCTGATGCCTTTGCCTGCCCCACCATTCCGTCCCACCTTAATTGTCATCTTTGGCCCCGTTATCCACATCAGCGTCTTTCCCAGTCCTTGATCCTGTCTTCTGCCTCAGTGGCACCCAGGACCCCGAGTACCCCCAGACAGCCCCTCGATTGATCCTCAGGCAACTGCTGTTGGATGCCCAGAACAGGGTTTCTGAGCCTTAACGCTACTGACATTTGGGGCTGGATAATTCCTTGTTGGTGGGGGCTGTTCTGTGCACTGTGGGACATTGAGTGGCATCCCTGGCCTCTACCCACTGGATGCAGTAGCACCCCCCACCCCTAGCCATGACAACCAAAACTGTCTCCAGACGCTGCCAAACGTCCCCTGGAAACTGCCAAAATCGTCCTATTTGAGAACCACTGCCTCAGGCAGCTTAATTTCTGAGGCAGAACTGGGATTCTCTGTGATCTCACCACCTCCAATTTTTAGGTCACTGCTTTGAAACTGTGTCCTGGCAAATACCCAGGAAGGCAGCAGTAACCTCCGACCCTCCTGTGGCAAAGGTTCGAAACTCAGCAGGATTTGACCTAGACTGATGTCTTTCTGGAAATAAAGGGTTTAATGTCTGTGCTTATTTTTTGTTTGCATTAAATCCTGTAGTTTCTTCCCAGCACAAAGTGGGTTTCATTCTTTCCCCTTTGTTCCCATTCATGTTCTCTGGACTCTTTTTCCTTCTCTCCCTGCTCCTCTTTTTTGTTTTGTAGAACTGGTCTCACCGGAAGATTTGACTTCTCTTCTTCTTTTTATTCTCTCAGCTTTATCAAAGTCCCTCAGCAGATTTATGAGTAACACTTAAATCCCAGGAGAGAAAGTCCCCGTGGAGAAGGCAGATGAAGGGCCTGCTTGGCGGCCTGTGACCGGCAGCTCTGAAGGCGCTGTGAACAGGGGTTTGGGGAAAGCAGTGGAACCTCAGGAAGGCATCAGGCCTCAGGGCTCCTCGTGGTGCCTTCCGGAGGCAAAGCTCAGAAGCTCAGAGCGTCAGTAATTGAAGAAGGGCAGTTGGAATATTCTGCCAAAGGAGAAGAGCTTTCTATTCTTTGGAACCTGGTTACAAGGTTCACTTGTTGGAACCATTCAGGTCTACACTCCATTTCATTTGAAGGTACAGGGCATTTCCAGTTGCAGGGTGGAGCGTGTGCGCGCATGCGTGCATGTGCTGTAGCCTCTCTCATCCCTCATCCCCTCCATCCTCAGCCTCCCACCCCCTCCTCCCATCCAGAGCCTCCCCATGCCCACGGGGGGCTTGTTGCTGGGTTTGTAGACTGACTTCTGACTTCAGGACTAGAGCTTGTCAGAGGCCAGAGGAGAGCCAGAGGGGGCGGGGAGGAGGCCTGAAGGGAACAGAGCCATGCGCCGCTGAAGCCACACTGACCCAGGGCAGCCTGCAAAGAGAAGGCGGGAGGCCTGCTGGCCTGGAGAGTGTTCCAGACCACCCTGGGAGACTGCCTGAGGAGCGGCTCAGACGGACTCCTCATGCAGCCCTTCTGGACCCTTGGTTCTGACAGGGAAGAAGGTGCCAGAGGGGGACGGAGGGAAGGAAAGGGTAAAAAAATAAGTCAAAAGATGAGGGCTGGGGGGAGCCACTGAGCATTTAGATGCTGGCACTGTGACCTATCCTGCAGGGGTACAGCAGAGGGTAGCAGAAGCACCTGGGTTCTATACATTACTGATCTTTGGGGAGAGGCATTATTTAATATGAATGAGATTGACCGTGGTACAAGACTAAATAGAGCACATAATAAAAGATGTGGTTTCTATAGGTGCTGTGATCAGGGAAGCCTTCCTGGAGGTGGTGGGCTTACACTGGGCCCACACAGCAAAGGAGGAAGGCAGTCCAGTTGGGGGCAACTGCATGAGCAAAGCAGCAGGATTGAGAATTTGCATGTGTCTCCAGGGGCCATAAAGAGGTCAGAGTGCTTCTTTAGTGATGTTTCTTAAAAATTACTAGTAAGAGAGAAAGCGTGATGGGCATTAAGGTTGTGTCACCAGCTTGGGAAATGCACAGTGTGCATGGGACAACAAAGCCTAACTGTAAGCTAGAAATGAATGAAAACATTTCAGCAGGATTTAAATAAGGTTGTCAGCCTGTAGAGGGCCTGCAATTGGCTGTGTATTGTAGAACTTACTAATGCCTTGGATGAAGAAAAGGAAGACCCGCTTATCAAGTTAGTGGGTGGCTTAAAACTGGGGGGGACCACACATCCATAAGATGACACAATTGAGATTTTCAAAAAGATTTTTCAGGCCGGGTGCGGTGGCTCATACCTGTAATCCTAGCATTCTGGGAGGCTGAGGTGGGAGGATTGCTTGAGGTCAGGAGTTCGAGACCAGCCTGAGCAAGAGTGAGACCCCGTCTCTACTAAAAATAGAAAAATTAGCCGGGCGTGGTGCCGAATGCCTATAATCCCAGCTACTCTGGAGGCTGAGGCAGGAGGATCGCTTGAGCCCAGGAGTTGGAGGTTGCTGTGAGCTAGGCAGATGCCACGGCACTCTAGCCCAGATGACAGAGGGAGACTCTGTCTCAAAAGAAAAAAAAAGATTTTGCTAGGCTCAAAGATGCCCAGGTGAACAGAGTGAAATTCACTGGAGACAGACGTAAAGCCCTACCCTTAAGCTCCACAACGGTCATCGTTGGAGCATAGACTGAGAAGCTGCTAGTGCAGACGAAGCTTGCACTTGCACTTCTGTGTAAGCTGTGGGAGAATCCCCAGCAGCTGGGGTCCAGCACAGGAAAGGCCACCGCCATGCATTTGCCCTTTGCAAAGTCCCCAAAATCATGCACTGCATTCTGGGAGCAACATTTTCTCAGAGATTCTGGAAAAATAGAGTGTGTCAGGGATGACCTCCAGGAGGGTAGAGAGGCTGCAAGTTTTGACACGGGGAGCTCAGAGGACCTGAGAGAGTTGGGTTTAGAGAATACCTAAGGGGAAGTGGTATGGGGCTGTCTCCTAACATTTTAAGAACTGTGATGTTGCAAAAAGTATTAGATTTACTCTTTGTGGTTCCAGTAGGTAGAACCAAGCCCACAGGTGGGTTTGAAGGATAGGGAGATTTTGGATCAGTACAAAGAGGAGCTTTCTAATAGAGCAGCTCACAAAGGACAAGGACTGTCCTTTAAAGGAGGGAGTGCCCAGGACAAGTGGATGTCTGACCTAGAATTACACATGGAAGGTTTCTACATGGTGTGGCTTTGGGTCTCTCTGATCCCCTCCAGTTCTAAGCTGCTGTAAACCCTGATACAGTGGAAACTTAACAGATGAGTGCTGGGGCAAAGCCAAGGCAAGGGATGTTTTCATTGATTTATTCATGCAAGTGCTCGATTTGGCAGCACATATATTCATGTGAGTAACAGACATTTGTTACATTCCAAGTACAGTTCTGGGTGCTGGGGGTATAGCCGTGAACCCAATAGCAACCTTCAGGAGGCAGCTCAGCAGTTGAGGGGACTGACTGCACAGGGGCAGGAGGCACCTTTTTGCAGCGGTGAAAATATTCTGTATATTGGTTGGCACAGGTGTATATATTTGTCAAAACTCATTGAATTATGCACTTAAAATAGATGCATTTTATTTTATGTAACTTATACTTCAATAAAGTTGATTCAAAAAACAAAGGCCTGTCTTGATGATTCCTTCATCCTAGTGAGAGGAGAGCGACCGCTAAGCAAATAAACAAATCTGAGTAATGGAGGGGACACACACAATGACACAACTTTCCTGGGTGGGAGGTGAGCATGCCGGGCAGGGTAGAGCTGCTGGGAGGACGGAGGAAGGGAATATGATTTCAGAACCAATTTTGCTCGTTCTCTGTCCTCCCCAGGAATATGAGTGCCTGGAGCAGGAAAACGCCGGGCTGCGGAGAGAGATCGGGAAGCTGACGGAGGAGCTGAAGCACCTGACCGAGGCACTGAGGGAGCACGAGAAGATGTGCCCGCTGCTGCTCTGCCCCATGAACTTTGTGCCTGTGCCCCCTCGGCCGGACCCCGTGGCCGGCTGCCTGCCCCGATGAAGCCCGAGGACACTCCTCTGCCCAGCTAGGAGCCTTGGTTGGTCTCACACATGGGAGGAAGGGTTTTCTTCTGCAGTTGTGTACAGGGGGACCTGAGGCCAGGCCTCCTCCTGGGGGCTCCGGGGCCAGCCATGTCCCTGCAGACTGGGCACAGCACGACGCCCGCAGCACCCGACTCTCAGGGCTCTTGCGCAGATCTGGGCGGGAAGGCCACCCTCAGGAGTGACTTCTTCTCCCTCTGGCAGCTAGTAGGTTCTGCCGTCATGCAGAATCATTTCCTCTAGAATTTGGAAAATAAAGGTGGTGGTTGTCTCTCCTTTCTCCAAGTTCTTGGAATTTAGAGGCACAATATATTTCCTCTTCCTGAAGGTCATCTTCTGTTTCCTCAGGTTGTTTGTAGCTCATTTGTCTTGCCTGGTCACTCACTGGACAGCCACATCCATTGATGATGGGGGAGGTGCCTTTGAGGGCCATGGTGGAGCATTGGCCAATGGGACTTCCCTGCCACCCCTAGGCTTTCAGAAGTCTTTGACCCTGCCAGGTCATGGATGGGCATGCTGGGCATGACTCGTGTTTGTCTAATGCTTTGCGTAGCTGTCCTCAGTCTGCTCTCAGGCCGTGCTGACTGCTCCGGAAGGCTTTCTGTTCCAGGTTGGTTTTCTCAACTGCTCTGTACACTCCCAGGTGGCCTCCCCACTGGGTACGTAGGCACTGCATTGGAGGAAAACTTTGTATTAGGCTGAATCACAACGGAGTCGGGAAGATTGGTCCCCTTATTTAAACAAACAAATATTTGGGTAGGTGAGAAGAGCAATTTCCTTTCAAAAGTTGTGTCTGTCCAATTCTATTCTTTCAGGAAAAACGACCAAGCCAAGCTGCAGTTGGCCCCAATGAGGAAAGCAAATTGGGAAGACACTCCCCATCCTCTTCCAATTCTCTTTTTCCCTGGAAGAGAGGTGGTTCGTAGGGTGGAGCCATCCCATAGTAAAGGGAACAAGAAATGCGAACAGAAAGGAAAGTGTTTTGTTGTAAATGTAGATGGTTAAAAAAGAAAAAAGAAAAGAAAAGAAAAGAAAGTCCCAGGGTGAAGGACTTGCTGACTCCGTACAAGTATTAATAGTGGCCACTGCCTGCAAGCCTGCCCTTTCCTGGGGAGGGTTCCCCTTCCTACTGGAGGTCTGCCTGGTCCCCTTTAACATGCACAGGCTATAGGCTGCAAAATTTCCCCGATCAGAGGCATTGGAAGGCTGGTCTTAGAGAACAGGGCTCATGCCCGCTGGGAGTTCAGGGGCAAAAAGCTGCCTGAATGTAGCTGTTTCAGGGGAATGCTGCAAGTTTCAATCTTAAGATTTTAAGAGACATTAAAATCATCCATTCTGATGAGGGGGTTCAGGTTCAGCTAGGGGGAGGGACTTGCTCAAGGTCACCCATGGGTGAGCAGCAGAACCAGGCTGACACCTCAGGTGGTCTCACTCCTGATCCTCTGTTGAATTAATATTCAGGCTGAAGCCATGCAACGAGGAGGTAAGTTGGGTTCTGCTCAACCGGTGTCTAAATGTGGCATGTCCACAAGGCTGGCCAGGGCTGCATAGACCAGGTAAGCAGCCCGTCTGTGATGGTGTTCTGGGGCCTCGGCGGCCATGAGTAGAAACACATGAAGTGTGTGCCTTATACATGCAGGCATTTTGCTACTGCTGACTTTCAACTCCAGCACTTTCTGGTCCTACAGAGTCTCAACTTGATCTTGCAGGACTTCCATGTTCTCCAGGCTTATGGACACCTCTAGCTGCCCTGACTGTCTGATGACCTGCTCTGGGCCTTATAGTCACTGCTGTTCTGCTGTCTGTTCTCCTGCTCTGCTGCTAACCACAGGGTGTCCTTGCCTGCTGGCCCCATTGGCCTGATTTTCCTTCAGCCCTGTCCAGCTTGACCTCGTCCCCTGGCTCCACATCATCATCCATGTTTAGTCCCCTGGCTTCCATTTGCTCTGTGCTTCCGAGGCCATGCAGTCCTCCTAGCCCCTCTACTCTGGCTAGGACGCTGGGGAGAGTCCATTGGGGGTTGGGGCAGGGGCCATGTTCCGGAGGTGACAGTGCATCATTTCCCCCACAGTGCATTGGCCAGAACACAGTCATGTGGCCTCACCCAGCTACAAGGGAAGTCGGGAAATGAAATTTAGCCAAGTGCTTGGAGGAGGAGGAACTGGGTTTGCTGATTATCTATCAGGCTCTGCCGTGGCTAGCCTTTGTTCCCACCGCCTCACTGAAATTGCCCCCTTGGAGGTCACCCGTCAGCTCTGGTTACCTAATCTGATGGGTATATCTCAGGTTCCCTTATTTCCCAACAGCCCGTGACAGTGGCTTCTAGGTTTCTTCCTCTCTCTCTGCCTGCTTCCATCTCAGCCACCATCTATCCCTACACTGATAACCTTCACATCTGCACCCAGAACCCAACTATGTCTCCCGAAGGCAGACCTGTACATCCATTCAGCTGCTTGGTAGGTGCCTCTGAGGAAATGTCTCTGCTTAATGTCTTCCCTTTGGACGTGTTTCCCAATCTGTTTTTCCCTATTTAGTAAGGGGCTCCATTATGTTCCTCATCAGAAATCTATTGATTCCTCCCTGTTCCTAGGCTAACCCACCAAGTCCTGTCAGTAATGTCTCCTAAATATTTCCCAGATCCAGCCACTTTGCTCCAATATGCTAATTGCTTTATCAAGAACTTTGACTAATTTACCTTCTGCAGTATATTCACTGAGGTTGGGCTTGAATTCAGGAAGGATCAAGACTGCCTTCTCTTTTGATGTTAAAGTGATAAATTTAGAGGCAGGGAACCAAAACTGGCAGTCTAGGGCGCTAGGGGCTGAGTCCCCTCCAAGATCACAAGATGAGACAAAAGTTCTGACAACCCAGTGTTAACTGAGCTACAACTACTCTGAAAAAGTAAAACTTCCGTACAGTATAAACCTGAGAAATGATTATATTATTCCAGGAGGGACAAGGGAAGTAGACAAGGTGCTGAGGAATGAGGTCTGCTGCTCTGCGCCAGGCCTTGCGCTGGGCCTCTGCATGAAGTCTGGGAGGGTCTGTCTGTCTGTTGGTGGGAGGGAGGAGAGGCAGCCTGAGAAAGGTCCCCTTACCGTAGAAAGTGTCAGAGAGGGAGGAAGTCCTTCCTTCACACCCACACAGCCACACCACTTCCTGTCCGTGATCCCGCCCCGTATTGCACCAGCCAGCCTTGAAACTTGGGGTTTCCATCACTGAATCAGGCACCAATTTTGGCCTCAAACCTTGGTTAAAAACGATGACTCTAACGGACAGGAAAGTGAGAGATCCAAAAGCCCCTCTCTTCTTTCCCATCAATGCTGGGGTCTCTGCAACCCCGGGGTATTCACTGACATGGGGCTGTGGGCTTTGCCCCAGCGAGAACTAGGAGAGGGGCAGCCCCAACTCTCACTGACATGCCTTCCCTCCCTCGCTACCCAGGAAGTCCTGGCAGGGTCGTCCAAGCCACAGGAAGGAGGCTTGTAACAGAGAGCCAGGGAGTAAAAAGAAAGGAGAGGAGAGGAAGTAAGGGAAGGAGAAAGGGAAGGAAAGAGGGAAGAGGGATGGAAGAAGGGAAGAAGGCAATGGGGACCCTTGCACTCTGAACCTAAACCATCCCTCCTCCTGAGAAAGTTACATGCTGAATCCTTAGAAGGGTATGCTGGTGGAACCCCACCCCGAGGTCCCCCAAAAAGCTGCATAACTCGAGATGTGAGGGTGCAGCTATCCAAGGCCAGAATCTCTGGAAACAGCCCTATGCTTGAAGTCATGGGAACTTTCTGGATTGCCCATTTAGAAATTGACCACCTCGATGAAACTATCCCACCCTAACTATTTGGGACAAAGGAGATAAGTGTGGTCAACACCATTGCCATGGACATTGTCTTCATTAGCACGACCCGCTCCAAAAGTTTGTATTTAGCAGATAGCGGTGTGCTTGGAGTGGTACGGTTGAAGGGCTCGTACCCTAAGTCTGGAGCTGTGTTCAGGGCAGACTCTGCCCCTTGAAACTGCTCACCTGCTTTTTTGGGTGTTCTAGCATAACCTTTTCTGGTACGATATTCTTAAGAAGGCCAGAAATGTCATCACAGATCAGAATAAGGGCCACTAGCCCAGAATTCTGACCACAGCCCTGAAGGAAAATGCAAGGGAGAGTCCAGTGTTTGCATTCTACGCTGCCATCCTGAAAGGCCAGAGATGCACTTGGAACTTCCCTAATTTCCCTTAATAACCTGCTATTTATCTATTCATCCATTAGCCAAGACTCTTCTGAAATGGGCTGAAGTTTTCAGTTGCCTTGCGCAGGATGTAAGCTTCTGCTCTGCTCTGAATTTGCCCCTGCGCTGTCTGGACAGTGGGGTGACAGGTGCTTGGACAGTGCAGTTGCTGCTGTCCAGAAGCCCAGAAAGCAGGACCGTCTTCTGAGCATCCCACAGTCTCTCCTCCTGACCAGTAAGTAGCAAGGCCAAAAAGTACCCTCCAGAATGTCACAAGCCCACAGAGGGCTCAATTCACCAAACAGTACTTTTTGAAATTGAGAAAGCAAGAACATTTGAGACATACCAGTGGTGGCGTGCAACCTGAGGCCAAAGAGTGGGGAGAATGAACGAATGTACTTCCCAGCAGTTCCTTAACTGTCACAGCTAATTTGCGGGTTAACTATGAGTTAATTATTACTCATCTTTATTAGTAATTATTATAATAATTAATTTCTTTCAATAAACTAGTAGTTTTAATAAAAATAAATACTAAGTAATATAAATAAAAAATAAAATAATTATTAATAAAGCTGGATTGGTGGTGTGCACCTGTAGTCCCTGCTACTCTAGCGCTGAGGCAGGAGGATTGCCAGAACCCAGGAGTTCAAGGCTGCAGTGAGCTATGATCGCACCACTGCACTCCAGCCTGGGCAACGGAGTGAGACCCTGTTTCTAAAAAAAAAAAAGAAAACAAATTATTAGTAATTTTTATTACTGATTTACAAATTGTCTATTGGTCAAACAATTAGACTGTGTGTGTGTGTGTGTGTGAGTGTGTGTGTGAGCAAGACCAACAGGTAAAAGACGTCCCCTCCCAACACACATACCTTAAGGGGCTCCCTTATCACACAACTTCTCAACTCTCACCTCCAGACCTGTCTCAGTTTGAGCAGAGGAAATCTAATGATTTCCCCCATCTGGTCTGAACAGGGAACACCCCTACTTAGACTGTCAGTGACAACAGGGCAGGGAGCATGTTTTATTCATCCGTATATCCCTGGTCGCTGAGCACCATGTCTAGCACATGGTAAGCACTAAAACAAAAGTTTGAATGATTGAATGGCTGGCTACTCCCTTCCTAGTCTTCATGCCAATTAAGACTCCAACCCCTCCCCAGCCCCCAATTACTTCATAACTGTGATGTGAATTTCTCAGTGTTGCTTCTCCATGGAAGAGCACAGACATGACCTACTTCCTTTGCTCCCATAATCCTTCACCTAGGTCAGTTTGCTTGTTGCAAATTAGGAATTCCCATAAATCAGCAGAGAAGTTGTTTAAGAAAGGCCTCGTAATAATGACAATGATGGAAGTGACCATAGCTTGATGATGATGAAGGTGGAAACGTGGGGCAGAAATAGACACAGGACACAGATCTCTTCATTTGTTATCTTTAATTTCATTTAAATGTTGTAAATACAGTTGTCACATTTTTATTTGTTCTATAATCATTGCCATTTAAGTCCTTACTATTTGCTTACGGTTGATTAATCTATCATGTGTGCACAGAGGACTTGGATACACAAATCACCAGCGGTCCTGGCCAGGGAGAAAATAAGAGAATTTGACGGTTTGGGCTTGTAGGGAAAAGGTGCAAAGGAAAACTATGCATTGTCTAGAGGACACCTGTCAGGTTATCTGATGATAGTTTTCAGTGTCTTTGAGCTATTTGACAACTCTGTAAATTGTAGCTGATTGCTAACAATGCAAAATAATTCTTATCTATCGACAAGCAAATTATGCCCTGCCCATAGACAATCAAGGTACTCTCCTCCCTCCCCCACTCCAGGAAAAACCAGTTTGCCTCTATTTGCACATTCATTTCAGTATTCTAAATCTATAAATACGCCTGTTTTTCAGATTCTCTTTTGAACTGGTCTCAACTGCTTGATTCCCTCATGGATTAATGATCTTCAATAAATTAAAATTTTAACACCTGTTTATTTCATAGCTAAAAGCATGATTTTTGCCTTTTTAAAAGAATTAATTTTTAAACAGTGTCAAATGACCCTGGTGTGTCAGGAGATGTTTATTTGCTCCCATGTGCGCAGAGATGAAGGCCAGGCAGTGTGCTGACTGTGAGTGTCATTGCCAAGGAGCAGGGAGTCCCAGGTGCAGTCCCACCTGTTCTGCTGTCCTGGGCTGTCTTATCCTGAACCAGGTCTTCAAATTTTCTGCTCCTCCCCCTCATTTTCTCTACAACGCCTGAGCATCCAGTAGCTCACAGGCTAAATGTGACTTTCCCCAGGAGACTTCAGTGTCCCTGACAAATTTGATTAAATGCTTTTCCCATGTGTTTCCCGTGATGCTGTCCATGAGTCATAGCATGCACCCCATTCTATTGTTATTGCTTATTTAAATAAATAAATAAGCAAATGACTGCATCCTGATGTGAAATATTCCACAGTATCTTTTATCCACCTCTTCCGGTGTCTGACTTCAGTGAGCTAATTTCTTGGGCCTAAGTGAAGTCTTTGTGAAAATGTTTCCTTTTCTTCTTTATTATGTATTTCCACGTGCTTGAAAACTTTTTTACCTGTTCCACCTTTTCTTTTTCTTATTTTTCTATGTTGTTCTTTTCCCCCTCCTCCATCCCATCCTATTTAATGCACTACAGCACACATAACCTAACTTGTATTGGTGAACAAAACTTTGGAGGGCAGCAAGACCCCAACCTCTGGCTGTTCTCCCAGCAGCCAGGGCCACTTCATGGGCACAACAAAGGGACATGCAACTCCCTGTGGCCAGCCTGCGAATGCCCATGTGTGCAGATCTTCCCACCTCCAAAGGAACACGGTGGGGTGAGCCCCTCCGCAGCACTGACACCCACGGAAAACTAGGAACATCAGAGCATGAGAGGCCCTCTGGGGCCCAGCCCAGGCTGAGCAAATCTGTGCGCTTACCCTGGCTAATTCTTTATGTTAATAAGGTGAAAGATGACACATTTCAGAAATACTGGGACCCCCTTTCAAACCCGGATTCAGAAAGGCTCTGTGGCGCACCTCCACTTCACCTCCGGGCTGTGCAAACGTGGTTGGTGGTCACTGAAGTTTCTTTGCCTCCAGCTAATTGGGTGAGAAAATATGGAATCCTGTGTCTTTAAGAACTGAAACCATCTAGAAACAGGATTTGATACCCTGTAGGAGACAGGAGACTTCCCTTTTGCTGTTCAAGTTTCTTCAGTTATCAGGAACTGAGCTGGGGGGCACCAGGTTGCGGAGCTGCAGCAGCGCAGGTCTGCGGAGCTGCTGCTGTCTGGAGATGAATACGCTCTTCTTTCTTTTTGAATGTACCTCACCACAGTGAAAAGTACGTTTAAGAAAGCCCCTGGTTGACTCTGCATGTCCCATGGGTTTGCTGGCAGAGAAAGGCCCCAGGGCTAGTCCCAGATGCTGGCCAGTCCCAGGTGTCCCAGTGGCAGCACAGCGCTGAGCCCCCGTCTGGGCTTGGTGAGAGATCAAGGTGACTGACAGCTCGGCCGGGGGACCCTCTGCCGCAGGGCTGCGAAGGTCACGGGGTCCAACCTACTCGTTTCATAGCTGCAGCAGCCGAGGCCCCAGAAGCCAGCAGTACGCCCCTCAGGATGCTGGGTGTGCGACAGAGTCCGGGATCCAAGCATCTTGACTTATGTGTTGTGGTTTTTCTGCCATTCCAGAGTCACCCACGCCACTGCCTTACACAGGCTGTGTCCAGATGTGGTTGTGCCGGTTTATCTCACGTGCCCCTAAACCCACATACCTGATGCATTCATTCTCCACCCTTATTTGCTCATACTGCCCTGATGGCTGGCTTCCAATTGGCATCGGCCAGTGGGAGGCACCAGTAGGAGACGGGAGGGTGGAAAGAGGGAGCGGTGTGTGTGTGTGTGTTGCGGGGAGGGTATGTTCTTTCCTGCTCCTCCCTGATTCAGAGCCTGGGTCTGGTCGTGACTGTATTCCTCCGGGAGCTCAGCCCTCCTTCATGGCCCCAGTAATGACAGCCTCTTCCTCTGCCCTTTCAGGCCTAGACGTGGGTACAGCTCCCCACCACTGACAGCCCCTGTGTGCCTCAACATCCCTTGTTGGTTCCCTAACCTGGCACATCCACTCAGTAGAGCCATCCGAGTGGAGTCCTGGAACCCAGCTGATACACCGGTCAAATCTGTTCCAGCATTCTAAGCCAGGGGGCGCTTGCCTAGGGGCTAACACAGTCCATGCTAAACAACAGTAACAACAATGACGACATGGAGAAAATTGCTTTATATTAGCTCAGAGCCCTACGACTCAGTGTCTGTCCGACTAATTAATGCCCAGAGAACCGTGTCCTCACCGGCAGGGCCTGCCCCATGGAAGCAAAACCTAAAAGGCAGGCTGGAGTCAGCCCATCTCTAGCTCTTTGCCCCGCTGGGCGGGTCCAGTGGGACCAAGTTCCTGAGCTCTCTGTGGGACATGCAGGCGTAATTCTTCTCTCTCTTATCCCCACTCCCATAGATATAAATACTCTGATTGCCATTTCCCAAATCCTGGGAAATGAAACTATTATCCACCCCACTTTCCAAGCTGGAAACTACAGAGTTAATTGGACTTTTTTCTTCCACAGTCCCGCTGGTTTCTCTTTCACCTGTTCTCCCTCTGCTAGCCTCATAGGCATCACCTTGTTTGGACCAGTAGTTCTCAGTCAGGATCGACTGGGGAGTGTTATTTCCACCCAAAATTCAGATGCTTAAACTCTCCCACCTTTGTTGCCTAAGAGGATATAAACATTTTTGGCCAAGGCAGGATGTATTCTGCTGCAATCCCCATGTTCACTGCAAACCATTGATCTTGACCTTCGTTTTATCTTATTTGGAATACCTTCTTCCCTGGTCTGCCACCCTCTAGTCCCTCCATACACTTCCAGAATTATCTGCCTAAAGGCCAAATCTGATCATTACTTTCTGTTGCTTAAAAATCTTCAGTGGCTACAACGATAGAAAACCAACCTGCCTGGCCAAACAAGGCCCTTCGTGATACGATTCTAATCTAACCCATCCTTCTAGCTGCATATCTGGAAGTACAGACAGAATAAGGCAGATGGTAGGAGGAGGCAAGAGAGGGTGGACACAGACAGGAGATGGACATTAAAGATTCAGGGGCCTCGGCTGCTGAGGCCAGGAGATGAGCCTTCCATCCAGAACCGCCCTCCCAGCCCAGGATCCCTGAGGTCCCAGCAAGGATTTCCATGAGACTTTATCTCCCGAGCAGTTCCACGTGCAACCCCCTTACAAAATGGGATGAGCTTTAGTTCCTTATGATTGGCAAAACCCGAGTAAATCGATGCCCTTCATGAACATCTTCATCTGGTAAGTACATAGCTGTCTTTCAACTCCCAGGTCAAATGTTACCTCTTTTGAGAGCCTGCCTTGAGTCACCTAAACAGAGCGATTCTTCCTTCCTCTGTGCTGCTGTAGTACCTTGTTCATGTCTCTGTCGTTGCATTGGTCTATTTTATTCTATTTTAGATTCATTGTATTATTTTAAAAATCTACATAAATTTAGAATCAGCTTGTCAATGTCTAAAAAACCCTGCTGTTTTTGAACAGGATTAGATTGAATGTATAGATCAACTTGGGGAGAACTGACACCTCGTTAATAGGGAGTCTTCCAATCCATGAATGTAGTGATACATCTGTTCACTTTAAATAGTCTTTAATTTTTCTCAGTGATGTTTTATAATATTCAGGGTAGAGGTCTCGCATGTCTTTCATTAAATGTATCTCTAAGTATTTTATGCTTTCTGATGCTATTGTAAATGGGATTTGTAAATATTTAATTTTATAAATTTTAATTTAAAAAAATTGTTGCTGGTATGTTGCTTTTGTATATTGACCTGGTATCCTTTACCCTTGAGATATTAACTTATTCTAGTAGAGTTGGTTTTTGTTTTTAAGATTCCAGAGACATTTCTGTGTCATCTGTAATTAAAGTCCTACTTTTTTCTTTCCAAATTTTATGCCTTTATTTCTTTTTCTTGATTTGTGCATTGCTGGGGGCTCCAGCATAATATTTAATAGATGTGTGAAAGCAATTGTCCTTTCATTGTTCCCTATCTTAGGGGAAAGCATTCAGTCTTTCACAATGAAGTTGTTAGCTGTAGTTTTCTTCAGAATCAGCCTCTATCAAGTTGAAGAAGTTTCCTTCTATTAGTTTGCTGAGAATTTCTGTCAAGAGGGAATATTGTGTTTTGTCAAATGCTTTTTCTGCATCTATTGAGATGATTATTTGATTTTTATTCCATTAATGTGGTGAATTACATTGATTGATTTTTAGATATGGGGTCTCACTATGTTTCCAGGCTAGAGTGTTAGTGGCTATTCACAGGTGTGATCATTGCACACTGCAGACTTGAACTCCTGCACTCAAGTGATCCCTGTGTCTCAGCCTCATGAGTACTGGGACTACATGCATTGCTTGATTTTTTTTTTTTTCCTTGAGACAGTGTCTTGCTCTGTTGCCTGGGCTAGAGTGCAGTGGTGTCACCATAGCTCACTGCAACTTCAAGCTCCTTGGTTCAAGCAATCCTCCTGCCTCAGCCTCCTAGTAGCTGGGACTACAGGCACACACCAGCTAATTTTTGTATTCTTTGTAGAAACGGGGTCTTGCTATATTGCCCAGGCTTGTCTTGAACTCCTGGCCTCAATTGATCCTCCCACCTTGGCCTCCCAAAGTGCTAGGATTACAGGTGTGAGCCACTGCAACCAGTCCATTGATTGATTTGAATGCTGGATCAACCTTCATCTGGTCGTGCATTATTCTTTTAGAATAAGAAAAAGAAATAAAGGCATAAAATTTGGAAAGAAAAAAGTAGAACATTCTCTAATTACAGGCAACATAGAAAATCTGCTGGAATCTTAAAAACAAGATTCAATTTTTCAATAATTTCCCAAGAAATTCCCATGTTCATGAGGGATATTGGTCTGCAATGTTTTTCTTAAACTGTTTTTGTCAGATTTTGGTATAAAGCTTTATTTTTTAATTGCAATTTAATTTTTGATCAAACATGCATAATTAAAAAAATCAATAGTGCTAGAAGGTTTATGGAGCAAGTAGAATTAGTTTCAGCTATAAATAACAGAAAAACTCAAAATATTTGTGTCTAAACAAGATATATATGTACACATGTATATATATATTTTTCCTTATAAAAGCAGACTGAGAGAAAGGGAGCCAAGCTGCTGGTGCAGCTCCATTGTGTCATTAGAGATTTAGGCTCATTTTCTTTTCTGTTCATCCTTATGGTCACTTCATATTTTAAGATGGTTGCTGGAGCTCCATCCATCAAGTCCACATTCCAGGTCAGCAGCAAGAGAAAGGAGAAAAAAGGAAAAAGATATCTGTCCCTCACTTTTACAGAGCCTTTTCCACAAGTCATGTATGACCCTCTACTTATGCTTCATTGGGCATCATTTTATCCTGTGGCCATATCTAGTTGCAAGGAAAGCTGGGAAGTGTAAACTTTTAGCTAGGTGTATTGCCCAGGATTTGGTTACTAAGGAAGAAGGGGAGGATGAATACAAACACTATGCTGAGCAAAAGAAGCCAGGACATATAAAGAGTAAATACTGTATGACTGTAATTCACAGTGACAGAAAACACATCATTGATTGCGGGTCAGGATCAATGAATGAGATGGAGTACAAGGAGACTTTTTGGGATAATGGAAATGTTCTATGTCTTGATTGTGGTGATGGTTATATAGGTGTACACATTTGTCAAAATTCTTCCAAATGTGCATTTCAAATGGATATATTTTTGTATAAAACTATACCTCAATAAAGTTGATTTTCATAAGTATAGAAAATCCCAACACTATAACAAAACTACTCTTAAATTTTGTTCATCTTCCTTCAAGTCTCTTATTTGCTTATCTTGTTTTTTTTTTTTTTTTGAGACAGTCTCCCTCTGCCCTGGCTAGAGTGCCGTG
The DNA here is from genome assembly GCA_963574885.1 of Lepilemur ruficaudatus. Lineage (NCBI taxonomy): Eukaryota > Metazoa > Chordata > Mammalia > Primates > Lepilemuridae > Lepilemur > Lepilemur ruficaudatus. The sequence goes on along the minus strand of CAUYRT010100339.1, from coordinate 11,721 downwards.
GCGTCAGCCTAGCTCACAGCAACCTCACACTCCTGGGCTCAAGCGATCCTTCTGCCTCAGCCTCCCGAGTAGCTGGGACTACAGGCATGTGCCACCATGCCCGGCTAATTTTTTCTATATATTTTTAGTTGGCCAATTAATTTCTTTCTTTCTATTTTTAGTAGAGACAGGGTCTCGCTCTTGCTCAGGCTGGTTTCGAACTCCTGACCTTGAGCAATCCTCCCGCCTCGGCCTCCCAGAGTGCTAGGATTACAGGCATGAGCCACCGCGCCCGGCCTTTATTTGCTTATCTTTACATAGTTGAAATTGGAATGCACAGACTGACTTTTGACTCTTGCTTTTTTCATTTTACATCACAAAAATTTTCCATGTTGCCACATTAATCTTCATAATCATTTTAAGTGAGTGTATAATCCTTTGAGAATTTAAAATGTAATATATACACACAGAAAAAAAATTCAAAAGTACCAAATAATATACAGTAAAACAAAGTCTTCCCCAACTATGGCCTTCAAGACCCCTTACTTAGAAGCAATGGATATTCCAGTGTCTAGTATATATGACCAGAAATGTTCTATGCACATAAAGACGTATATGTGAAGATCTTTTCCTGTCCTTGTAGACACAAATGAAACAATACAAGATATAGTTAGCCCTCTGTATCCGAGAGTTCCATATGTGTCAATTTAACCAACCGTGGATTGAAAATATTTATTAAAAAAAAACACAATACAATAATAAAAATAATACAAATAAAAATGATACATTCTGACTACCATTTACATTGTATTAGGTATTCTAAGTAATCTAAAGATGATTTAAAGTATACAAGAGAATATGCATAGGTTTTATGCAAATGCTACACCATTTTATACAAGGGATGTGAGCATCCAAGGAATTTTGGTATTCTCACATTGTGCTTGAACCAGTCCCTCATGGGTCAGGAGGGAGCACAATATTTGCTTTCTCACACAGAACATCTTGGATACCACTTCATGTTCACTCATTGAGACAGATCTCATTCTTTTTAACTACTGCCTAACATGCCATGGCACGGATGTCCTATAATTTATTGGACCAATATTCATAAACATTTAGAGTTTCCCCAGTTTTTTTTCTTATTACATACGTCACAAGATATAATGTTGAAGTTTTGACTCAGCTACCAAGTTATAATAGATGCTGCATTCCAAAGGAAGTGCTAGACTGCATGCAAAACTTATCACAAAAGAAGCTTAAACCTGGTAACATGACTATGAAAACCTCAGTTACACTGAGGATATAACAGGGTGAAGACAGAGGAGGTTGTGAAGGGATTTGTGAGAGCTTCCTCCTTCCCCTAAAGTCAAGAAAGAGGAATTCAACAGGTAACTCAAGAAATGCCCTCGTTGCTGGCCTGATGTAGAGGCCAGCTGCCAAGGTCATGGTGTGTACAAGCCACCCACTCAGTCTGTCCTTGCAGGCCTCAGGTTGTTGCCTCTCTATTCCCCCCAAGCCCAAGAAGGTCCAGGACTGGCTGTCCCTAGAACATGGCCACTTACTCAGAGGGAATCAGCACCTGTTAGCATCATTGAGAGCAAAACAGAAACTGAAAGGAAGGTCATTGCCCATGAAGACGATATGCAACAAGCTGCTTCTCCAACTTCAACATGCATTGGAAACTCCTGGACATCTTGCTAAACTGCAGCTCCTGGTCCAGGAGATCTGGGAGCTTAAGACACTGTGTGTCTATCAAGCTCCCAGGTGATGCCGATGCTGCTGGTCTGTCGAACACACTTCGGGTGTAGAGGTCTTAACACATTCCAAAGCCAATGTCATTTTTAAAAAGCATTCTCTTGGCGGGGTATGGTAGCTCACACCTGTAGTCCTAGCACTCTGGGAGGCTGAGGTGGGCGGATACTTTGAGCCCAGGAGTTCGAGACCAGCCTGAGCAAAAGAGCGAGATGTTGGCTCTACTAAAAATAGAAAGAAATTAGCTGGACAACTAAAAATATTTTAAAAAATTAGCTGGGCATGGTGGCGCATGCTTGTAGTCCCAGCTACTCGGGAGGCTGAGGCAGGAGGATCGCTTGAGCCCAGGAGTTTGAGGTTGCTGTGAGCTAGGCTGATGCCACAGCACTCTAGCCTGGGCAACACAGTGAGACTCTGTCTCAAAAAAAAAAAAAAAAAAGCATTCTTTTGGGTTATCATTAATTCAGAATAATTGAAGTAGGGAAGTCAGTCTAAACTTTTGAAAAAGTAATTTAAATATTGTAAAGCTCAAGAGTTTTTCTTTCAAGGATAGGTATTATCACTGTGTGTAGTGACAGAAGATTGACAAGAAGAGGGTCCTGTGAATCTGCTTCAGTGATCTGAGATTTCCAGGTTTATTTTTCTACTAAACTCAAGGCCCTCAAAATAACTTGAAAATGGTTCTCTCCCATGGGCTAAGGTGCTGCAGCTGATTTTGTTATTCTTTTTTTTCTTGCTAACAAGGGCCATTTTTAGGTTTTTTCTAGCTCTCCTTTATTGCATTCTCACAAATACAAGGAATAAATGAGCAAATAATGGAATTCACTTGCTCATAAGTTAGTTCCCTCACAGATGGTACAAAAGTAAACGTTGGTCTCATCACTAAATTGTCACAAAGCCTGTGCAATGTCCAGATTAATGACACTTTCCCTAGACCTAAGGCAGGCCTGGCACCAGTTTTTTTTCCCACGCCACTGTGCGCCCAAGCATCACCCAGGGTTGGGCGAGAGTGTTTTCCTGAGCAAAGCTGTTCAATCACTTTCACTGTCCTGCAGAGACAGCTGATAGCAGCCTGTTTACCATCACCTCTCCCAGACTGTGCCGACTGGGTGGGGGCGGGATGTAGGGGGATTAGCAGGGAAATTAAGAAGCTGCCTTGGGAGGCTGCTGGGTAAATTACTGCATGGTTTCTCCCTGAGTCATCAGGGCAGGGATGAGGTTGGAGGAATGGGGTTTTCCAGCCAGTATCTGGGTTCTCTTTGGATGTGAGAGGACACAAACGGCTCTGACAACCAGCCCCACAGCTGCCACCTCATTTGCATGATGATTTACATAGCTGGGTCTTAGACACCGGTGGGTAGGCATTTTTCTAGGGTGTGTAGGCAGATCCAGGCTTTATGCATATGTATGCAAGTGAGGAGTTGTGGGGAGTGATGAAGGATCAGGGAACTACATTTTTGGCTGTTTCCTTATTTCTGCATTTCCACCAGCGATGCCAGCTGCAATGTAGTCATAGCCATGAAGCTGGAGCAGCTCACTAGGGTCCACCTTATGCAGAACTTTATGTGGGGCTTGGAGGGGGAGGACATAAAGAGAACTAGTAAACACACATTGGCTTTTGAGGAAGCAACCATTGGAGGCAGGTGCAGGAGCAAAGAAAGATCCTGAGAAGTCTCATGGAGGCACTTTTGTGCAAATGGGTTTGGGGGTACAAAGGTAAAGAGTGGTGACCATGTAGAAAGCAGAGATGAGTTAGCTGTTGCCCCTAGGTCTGAATTTCCTCCTGGTATAGTGACACTAATAACACCTACCTTGCTCAGTTGCTTTGGGGATTAAATGAGATAATGAAGGTAAAATGCCTAGTACAGTGTCTGGCTCTAAATGGTCTCTGTCATAATAATTATTGTTAATAAGCTGAAACTATAGACCAACCAAGAGGCTGTCTTGCATATCCATCTTCCCTGCTGCATTTTCCTTTGTGACAAAGGCCTGCCCTGAGCTCCCTCACTCATTCAAGCCTTGGGTTTTCTTTGAGCTCTGTGACATCAATGAATGGCTGGACAGACTGCAAAAAGGTACCACCTGTGGCCCCAGGTTAGACCAGGATGTGGCTGAGTTGTACACTTGAGGGTAAGATCCAGGACTTCAGCCTCAGGGACAGCGTAACTTCCCACCCGCCAGCCAGCAGGCTCTAACATGTTGGCGGATTAAGAGTACTCAGCATGGCAGAGTAGAAAGAGGACAGAGCCAACCTGGGTTAAAGTCTCTGCTCTGTCACCAGCTATATGAACTTGAGCAAATTGTCTAACCTCTTTGTGTCTCTGTTTGTTGATCCATCCAATGGGGATAATAATAGTACCCACGTCATAGGGCTGTTGGGAGAATCAAAGGAGTTAATGCATACAGTTGTCCCTTGGTACCCATGGGGGATTGATTCCAGCACTCCCTTTGTATACCAAAATCTGAGGATGCTAAAATTCCTTATATAAAATGGTGTAGTATTTGTATATAACCCACACACATCCTCCTGTATACTTTAAATCACCTCCAGATTACTTATAATACCTAACACATGTAAATGCTATGTACATAGTTGTGATACTGCATTGTTCAGGGAACAAAGACAAGAAGAAAAGTCGGTACCTGTTCAGCACAGATGCTTCATTCCCCAAGTGTTTTGTATCCACAGTTGGTTGAACCCATGGACGTGGAACCCAAGGGTACGGAGGGCCAGCTGTGTAAAGTACTTGGAACAGTGCACAGCACAGGGAAACACGATGCCAGTGTTAGCTGTTCTTAGTTAGCGAGATCCTTGGGTATGAAATCTTGGGTTTTGTCACTATTTGATAATCTTTGATGAAGGGTGACTGGAGTGTGTAGGGTACAGTGAGAGGGGTATGTGGCCAGAGGGCCGAGGGCAGGCAGAGGCCGCCACTTGCCATGGGCTTTGAGTCTTTAGGGAAGCGAAGGACAAAGACTGTGGCCGGGATGGAGAAGGACAAGCCTGCACAAAGTCAGGCAAATCCTCCAAAGACTCTGGGAGCTTCCACAGAGAGCTCAGGGCCCAGCCCAGGACACCATCTGCTCACTCTGCAGATGGAGGGTGGGGGTGCGAGCTGGCTCTTCTGTGGGACTCCAGCTGCAGCCTCCTCGAATGCACTGGTGCGTGAACCTTACCCTGGGGATGTCTGACCTTTCCTACCATTATGTTTACTTCTTTCCATTTCCTGCTTTACTTAAAAAAAATCTTGCTGCATCCTATGTATTTTGATAAGCCACCTTAAGTTATTCCTAGAATAGGCAGAGAATAAATCAATAAACTAGTTCCTAGAGTTCTTATCTTTCTAGAAGTTTTTGTAGCAGTGGTTTTCAAATGTATTTTTTTCAAAGGATCACTCTTTTAAACAATGAAATCTTTCCTAGAACACTTACACACATAAACAGTTTGCTCAGGTTGAAGCAAGGAGAAGGACTCCAAGCTCCCACTCCGTCCCCCCACCATGTCCCCTGAGGCATCTTTTCCAAGGCTGAGCTCTGAGAGGCCTGTTTGTAAACCACTAGTCGCTCCATGGAAACCACACTGCAATGTTTGCTATATCATTTTGATGCCAAAATAAGGAAGTGAGATGGTTTCTTATGACCTTCTGGACAATTTGCTAATTATTGGTAGACATTAACTGCTAAAGAATGAATATTACTTAATTTCTAACAGGAAAGAACAATGAACAAAAACAAAAGTCCAGTTTACCCTTCTATTAATATTATAGAAGATAATCATATGTGAGTTTAAGTAGCAAGTGAGCCTTAATTACTACTGACGGAATGAAAACAGAAGTCATAGTTCAGTGCAGGTCTTTGATGGGAAAGCAAAAGAATAAAATTCAAAAGTAGTTTTGAAACCGAGTTTTAGCGGTTAATCAGCATAACCTCTACATCGGAGACCTCAATCTCCCCCATACAGTGAGTTCTCCATTCCTCCAATTGTCTCTACATTTCCATCTGTCTCCTTTCTTGTTTAACCCTCTCCTCAAATCCCAGCTTCTTCCTGAAGCCTCGTGTGATCTACCTAGCCCAAAGCCTGTGGCACTTTATTAAACAGAGCCTGCTCTATGTTCGGGTGCGGGCCTGGCGCCCTCAGTGGGGCACTGATGAGATGCCCCAGCCACTTGCACACAGTGGTCGGCCTCCACTAGGGCAGTGGCCACCAGTCCCTGCTGCTGCTGTCCTGTCTCTAATTCTCCCTGGTACCCAAGACAGAGCCTGCTACTGAAGAAATGGTCATTTATAGGGCTGTGTTGGTAGAAAGACAAATATATTCTTCTTATCTATTACAACATTTTCTTTTGATCTAAAATTGATTTTTTCTTCTGATTTTAAAAGAAATTAAAATGTTTACATAAGCCCTTAAAATTATTATGGGCCCTTGGCACTGTGCATGTACATAAGGCTACTGCTTTACTAGCCATGTGGACTTGGGTAATTTACTAACTTCTCTGGGCTTACTTTTCTCATTTATAAAATGGGGATAATAATAGGACTCATTTGGCAGGATTAAATGTCAGCTATGACTTGTTTGTATTGCAAAGTTAAACATGGGGAAACTCAGAGGATAATATCTTTTTAATTTCTTCTCCTGTTCTGATCCGATATCAAATGCAGTTTTTCAGTTTATTTTTAGCAAAAACAGACTTCCTATTTCAAAGGAAAAGCACTACACAAAACAAATGAAACCAAACCAAAAGCTCTTCCGAGACATCCAAGGACTCTTGCCAAACATCAACTTGATGAGTTCACAGTAAATGAATCAGAGACATACAGTGTAGATTCCCCTCTCAAAATCTTGAGACGGAAACAGGAAAGCTGAGGGCTTCAGAGAGCAGCTGGCTGTGTCAGCTCTACTCTACCAGCTGAGCACGAGATTAGGACACCCAAGAACCCCTCAGACGTCTTCGGGGTGATCCTGGGCTCAGCTCACATTTCTCATTTGACTATGTCGCCCCCTCCCCCACCTAGAGAGTACATGTCACCAAGGACCCTTGACTGGAAACCAGATAGTAACCAGGGCACCAGAGACCCAATATTTGGTTGTTGCTTAATCCTTGACCTTCATTCCATTCATTCCCAGCTGCAGACAGGTAGGGTTTCTAAGAAAGATTTGGGGGGTAGAGGTGGTGGATTTGCTTTCTGTAATTGATGTTTTCCAGGAACTCAACTTGTTTCCTGAGAGATGTCACAAACCGGAATGTTCCCAGCAGGCAGGCAGGGGAACTCTGGAATGACTCAAGTGAGGACCTGAACCAGGAAAGGGTGGGTTATGGCCTAAAACCACACCCCTCTCTCACTTTATCAAACTGCATCCGTTTCAATGACAGCTTCAGCCCCTTCCCCCTCCCGTGCCACGAAGCTTTCCTAGATGAACCAGGACTTTCTACCCCGAGTCACCCTCCCACCTCCAGCACTCATTTGCATATGTGGTTAGCTTTTCAATGACATTGGAGTGATCTGTGAACAGCTTCAGCAGGAGCCCTCTGATGGACTCCAATGAGTTGGATCACAGCTTCTTGAAAGATCTGATTGCGATCCAGCTTGGTAAGACCCTCCGTGCCAAACGTGTCAGGAAGCCAGTCAACACACGTGCAGTGATTGTGCGCTATGGCCAGGATCTTTGGCCAGGTACTGGGTAATGTGAGACAGAGAGAGATGCTAAGGAAAGACCTGGCTCTCAGAGATGGAAAAGTTAGGAAAGACATAAACAAAAACCCCAAAGAATGCCAGACACAGACATCTACAAACTGACTCAGCCTGTGGGTCCACGCACAGCAGAGGCAAGAGTTCCACACTGTGTGGACCCGGGTCCAGGCTAAGGTTCTAGAGTCTGGGTCCCCCCTGCCCAGGCAGGCCTTTCCATGGAGCACACCATCTCTCCAATCCGAGTGAAAACAAACAAGCTTTGGCACCATCCCCTTTCCACCCTAACTTCCCTCTGTCCCAGGAGAAGGGGCTCCCTGGCTTAGAGGAGAACAAAAGGCTGCAGCTCTCACCACTCAAAACTGGGCAGCACCTGCCCTGAAGCAGAGAGGCAAGGAAGAGGAACACTCAGCAATTGCACTAGCAGGTCTATGCAAGAAGCCACCACCTGAGAGAAGACAGGGCGGAGGCAGAATTAGAGCCAGAGGCTGTGGTCTGTGGCAGCCATCATGGCCCACTCTAATTACTGTGCACCAGGCGAAGGCCTGTGCTATGTGCTCCTGGACACAGAGACTTACAAAGACATCATTCTTGGTGACGGAACCTCGTGTATGAGAAGTTAGCCCAAAACACAAGGCTGCCTGTATTCAATGCCAAATGTCTGGCATACACCCTAAGTGTCAGAGGAAAAGAAATAATAACATTTACTGAGCACTTACTATGTATCAACGGACCATTCTCAGTGATTTAGATGTATTTAATTTTTCCAACAGCCCGTGAGGTGGGTACTATTAATAGTATTATCTCCGATCTTATGGAGGCTCAAGGAGGTTAAAAGAACTTGCTCGGTGTCACACAATTTTCACCAGTGATCCTCAATTTGAACTTGAAATTCTACCCCTCCTAGTGCACGCGCGCACACACACCCACGCACGGTTTTCTTCAGCGGTGGTAGAGGACTTTGAGAAAGGTAAGAGCAGGCACAGGGCTCTGCTCCTACGGGTAACTTATTTTCGATACACAGCGGGAACTTGCATGGCTGAGTTTTCACGTAGGAGCATACCTTAGAGCGAAGAGTGCGTTTTGACGTTTAGTCGTGCAATGTTTAACGTCTGCAAATCGTGAGCATGCTTCCACTGTGCGGTGGGGGAGCAGCGGGCAGGACTGGCTGGCTGGGCCGGGAGGAGCGGGGAAAGAGGAAGGGCGGGCAGGCAGGGGAGAAGCAGCCGTCCCGGGCTGCCTGGGAGTCGCCGGGAGTCCGGCTCCTTGATGCGGCCGCCACCCTCCGCAGGGCCACCGGGCGAGGGAGGAGGAGGGAGGGGACAGGAACTCTGGGGGGAGTGGGAGAGCATCCCCCGCAGCCGCTTGGGTCCCCGCCGGGCAGCCGTCGGAGAGGGTGTTGGCAGGCCCCGGGGTCGCCTGGATCACAGCGCCATCTCGTGGCTGCTGGCAGGTCCGCCCCGGGCCCTCTCGCTCAGACAGGAACGCGGCGCTCTGCCCGTCAGCGCCAGGTGCCCACCCGCCTGCTGGGGGGCTTCCAGTTGTCTTTTTCGGGGGGCAGGGAGCCACGAGGGGAAGTGGGTATGGGCGCTGGATCCTGAGGCCGGGACCAGATTTGCCTGGCTCTGAGGACTGTCCTCCCCCAGGCCCTCCAGGCTTCTCAAAGGGTGTAATGGAAGAAACCATCCTTAGAGCAGGCAGGCCAGAACCCTGGCCCCATTGCTTATGAGCTTTTGCCCCTGAGTCCCTCTAGGCCTCAACATTCTCATCTGTTAAAGGGTGTAATAACGCCCGGTAAAGAATATGTTGTTAAGCCTCTAGAACAATGCCTTCAAGTAGTGGGAACTCAAAATGTCATTGACGGCGACATCGTCATTAGTCACGACTGCATCAATGCTGCTGACACTCATGCCTGGCAGAGGGCCGGTGCTCTGGGAGTATTGCAAACTAGCAGTGACGCCTTCTTAGCTCCAGCTTAATAATGGGTCAGTCCTAGTGCTAAATATTTGCCTATTTCCATAAATAATAGTCCACCTGGTCTTGTAAACCGTGTAAAAATAGCTAACTGTGCTATTCATTTGCCCAGGAGAATGCTCCATCTTCACGAGCGGTTCCTGCACATCCTCCCTCATGTCTGCCTGTGGGAAGCTGTCTTTTTTTTTTTTTTTTTTTTTTTGAGACAGAGTCTCACTGTGTTGCCCAGGCCAGAGTGCCATGGCATGAGCCTAGCTCACAGCAACCTCAAACTCCTGGGCTCAAGCGATCCTCCTGCCTCAGCCTCCCAAGTAGCTGGGACTACAGGCATGCACCACCATGCCTGGCTAATTTTTTTCTATATATTTGTTTTTTAGTTGGCCAATTACTTTGTTTCTATTTTTAGTCTTACTCTTGCTCAGACTGGTTTTGAACTCCTGACCTTGAGTGATCCACCCGCCTCAGCCTCCCAGAGTGCTAGGATTACAGGCGTGAGCCACCGTGCCCAGCCCAGGAAGCTGTCTTGGAACAAAACCATCTCACTTCTGGGAGGCATGGCAGTAGGGAGGGGAAAGGGAAGCAGAGTGGGTTACCCAGACCTGGGGCTCCCTTACCAGGTACGAGCTTCGGGCAGGCCTCTAACTTCTCTAACCCTAGTGTTTGTCATCTGTAAATCAGGGACATTAATTCCCACCTCCTTAGGCTGTTATAGAATTAATTGAGATTATTCATGGTTTTAGTGTGTGGTAACATCATCTGAGGATTTACTAAAACACTAGTTGCAGGGCCCGCCTCAAGTTTCTCAGTCAGTAGGACAGGGATGGGCTCAAGAATTTGTATTTCTGATTTGCATCTCAGGAGATGCTGGAACAATCTGTCCAGGAACCAAAGTTTGAGGAGGCATAATTTAGCACATGCTAGACCTTCAGTGAATGTTTGCTGTCATTCCCTACCCACCCAAGCACAAATCAAAAGGGAAAATGGCATATGGGGAAAGAGTAACCCCAATCCAGTCAAGTAAAAGCTGCACACCCAGCGTCGAGCTAGACAAAAGAACAGTTCAGCTTAACAAACCTTGGTTGAAGGTCTTCTTCCCATTCCCTCCATACATTTCGCTGGGCAGTGCTTCACTCACACGCCCCATCCACTCGACGCTCATAACTATCTTGTGATGTTTATGATGATCCCTACTAAGAGGCGAGTGACCTGCTTAAGGGCACAAAGCTCTGGAAGACCTTCAGAGCTGCACTCGGACACCTGGGCATGCACGTGGAGGCTGGCCGGGCCTCTCAGACACTCGAGGAGCGAGCTTGTTGACTCCGGGTGGGCTGATATGAATCTGCCTCAGGCACTGTCCTCTGTGGGCTTCTTTCTTGGCTGAATTTCCTGCCCAGGCACATTCTCTTAGCCAGCTCACCCTGCTTTGGGTTCAAGTGTAGATTGGTTTCTACTTCCAGGCTCGCTGGTGGCGTCTCTTTTCTCATCCACCAGACACTTAGACCTTCCAGAGCATGGTCCCCAGCAAAAGGACGAGGCCCTCAGGGTCTGGGGTAGGCCTGGGAGGCCCACCCTTGACATTCAGTCCTTACATAGGCCCTCCAGGTCTCAAAAGGCGTCCCCCTGGTCCCCAGCCTGGGCATCTGAGAGGCCTCCGTAGTGAGTCGCCTTGAGGCCTGAGAGGAGCCTCTGCCCGTCCATACTCAGTGCCTCCTCTGCCTTTCCTGAGGAGAGAGGGGAGCACTGAGTCTGGGTGGGCTCTGGGCACCGGGTTTCTTCTCAGGTTCCTTCCTCCAGAACCCAGATTGTTTAGGCTTCTGTGATTGGTGGAACAAACACGGCCTGAAGAGCAAAAAGAACTGATTTGAACCAGACCCAGGTCTCTGCTACCAAAATACTGTGTGGTCATTAGGAAGTCTCTTAAATTCTTTTTTTTAATTTTTTTTTTTTTGAGACAGAGTCTCACTCCCTTGCCCGGGCTAGAGTGAGTGCCGTGGCGTCAGCCTGGCTCACAGCAACCTCAAAATCCTGGGCTCAAGCAATCCTACTGCCTTAGCCTCCCGAGTAGCTGGGACTACAGGCATGTGCCACCATGCCCGGCTAATTTTTTCTATATATTTTTAGTTGGCCAATTAATTTCTTTCTATTTATAGTAGAGACGGGGTCTCACTCTTGCTCAGGCTGTTCTCGAGCTCCTGAGCTCAAGCAATCCTCCCGCTTCGACCTCCTAGAGTGCTAGGATTACAGGCATCAGCCACTGAGCCTGGCCAGTGATTCAGAATTAAATACTAATAGCACAGAGATTGTAAAGAGAAGGAAATAGAATCAGAA
>CAUYRT010100336.1:0-24073 GCA_963574885.1 Lepilemur ruficaudatus | reverse complement strand
GCCCACTACCTGTGTAATCCTGCTCCCCTAGCAACTGCATTCCCTGATATGCAAATGTGTCACCCTGACAACCAGTAATTGAGATCTGTGATTATAAAAACCTATGTGAATCTAACCATATTGCTAGACAGTCACGGGGATCTGCCTAGCCGCCTAAGTACCCCGCTGTGATTATTCTGATCTTTTTATATAAAACTATAAACTATACCTTAGACTCTGTGTATTCTTTTATTCTATTTCCTATCAATTTTCTTATCCTCTGTGGCGACCCCTATCTGAGGGACTTGGCTCCGCGGGGAGGAGTAGCTGACCTCCTCGTGGGCCTGCCGCACCGCGCCCTCTTTTCACCCCACAGCCAACCAAGGCAGCAAGACTTCAGGGCCCTACTGGTTCAGGATTGCTGAACACTAACTTTTTTTCTTATCTGTGATTTTGTTTTTAATTATTTTAAGTTATGATCACACATTATGTTTTAATTTGTGTCTATCTCTTCTACTTTCATCCTTCTAATCAGTTGGTAAAAGCACCGTTACCCACCACACATATACAGAAGTTCTGCAGTTTTCTGTGTTTCTGAAGAGCCGTTTAAAGACAATCCTAAATGATAACTTAGTCTGACTTAGGTAGTAAAGAATTCAAAAGTTTAATTTGCTATTTCTTGTCACACTGACTTTTAAAAGCATTTAAACTTCTAGACTGTCTATAAAACATGACAAGTGTTAAATATTCTGTATTTGATATTACACATAAACCATACTAAAATGCCTTTAAATAAACAAAAGGAAGCATTTTAGTAACACAGGGAAATTAAACGGGCATAGTGAAGACGAAAAATATCTAAACTGATCATTACGACCTTATCTCCAGCCCTTGCCTTCAACAGGCTAATAAACACAAGTGAAAACACTGGTGAGTCTTGCTTGGTTCCAACCCAGTGAAGGGATTTCCCTAGCACTTAAATATAGTCACATAACCAGTTATATAAATCTCAACATAAAACCAATCTTCAGTAGGTTTTGAGGTGGCAATTTACCATCTTTGTGAAAATTTGAACATTACTAATTAAATCCAATCATATCTTTAGAAGGGGAAACCAGCGATAGCATTTACTGAATTGGGATTGCTACCAAAATTCAAAAACCCAAATTAACCACAAGCCAGTCTTAGTTAAATCAGGACTGTCCAGTGAAAATACTCTGTCACTCTTTCATGATCTGAATTCTGGTGTATGAAGCCAGTTAAATTATGGGACACCTAAAAAACAGTCATGAGATATTTCTGTTTTGTAATAAATAAGGCAGTGGCCAATTATTACTCAGTAGGAGCTTTTTTGAGTTAAGCTATCAAGTCTGCCCATTCTGCCTTCTTCTTAATGCTGGCAAAGATCGTTTTTGTTCCAGGGAGGTATGTCTTGGGATTCTCCAAATACTGCATCAGTGGATCCTCTCGCCAGGTGATGCCTTGTTCTGACTGGGGTCTGTGTAGGAGAATCCAGAGGCCTGACCTGTCTTCTATCCAAAGAGGCCATGGAGATTTGGCCCCGTCTTGCCTCCCTCTCCCACAGCGTGGCCCTGGGCACACTTCCGAGCAAATACCTTCCTCCCTTTCCCAACATCACCCACATTTACTCCTCTCTTGGGTTGCTGACAGTACGAGGGGTCCCAGTCAGACACCAGACGGCCCCCTCTCTAAGCATTAACTCTTTTTCTTAAAAAATGTTTTTCAGCTGTAGTAAAATATACATCAAATTTACTATTTTAATCATTTTTTAGGTAGGTGTACAGCTCAGTGGCATTAAGCACACTCACAATGGTGTGCAACCATCGCCGCCATCCATCTGCAGAAGTTTCGCATCTCCCGGCTGAAACTGACCCTATTAAACACTAACTTCCCAGTCCCTCCTCCCCCGGGGCCCCGGCAACCACCGTTCTGCTTTCTGTATCTGTGAATCTGACTACTCTGGGAACCGCCTATAGAAGGAATCATTTAACACTTGTCCTTTTGTGTCTGGCTTGTTTCACTTGGCATAGCGTCCTCACTGTTCATCCATGTGGTAGCGTATGACAGAATGTCCCTGCTTTTCAAGGCTGAACAAGCATGACACTGATTCCCTCCCTTTCCTTTGAAACTCCCTTGGCAGCACGTGGAGCCCAGAGGCAGTGCACACGCCTGCAACACACCCACCAACCACCTCAGCAAGCAAGACTCAGACACTGAGAAACATGCCCACGGTCGCAGCCCGCGGGAACGCGCAGACAGACACAGCCTCGCACAAAGGCCCACGGCAGAACACGCACACTGTGGCTACGGCCCCAGGATCTCCTCCCTTCAGCTCTTCCCTCTCCTGTCCCCTGTGTCTGTTCTGGGGCCACCCCTTGAGCCGAAGATCTGGGGGAGCAGGTCCCCCCACCCCGACTCCTGTCCCTTGGTCCTGAGTCACCCAGGCCAGCCTGTAGAGGCACTGAGCAGAGAGGACAGAGCTGCCCGCAAAAGTCTTCCAGCCAAGTCTATCTCTTAGAGTGATAAGGGAGTTGTGAAAATGCCCAGCCTGGGGGAGGGGCAGGCAGGGGTGGGCACCACAGGGCCAGGGTCATATGACCTAGTCCTCTCTGGGCCTCTGCTCAAGCACCCAGGGTCCAGGTAGAAGTTAAGGCTCACAGAGGTTAAGCCACTTTCTCCAGGTCACACAGCTCCATCTGCCTGAGGTTAGATCAGAACCTGAATCTGACTGTAAAGCTGTGCTTGTGGCCACTCAGCAATCGCCCCAGGGTGTCCATTCTTGGGCCGGAGCGGAGGCAGTGGGTTTCCAAGTAGGGGCAGGAGGGTCCCTACCATGAGGCTGGCCGTCATCCCAAGCAGCCAGGGACCAGCTGCTGGAAGCCTGGGCTGTGGGGACAGGAAGGTGGTCCTGAGCTACACCAACTGAGTCTCAGGGCACTACAGGGGGTCCCACCCTCACCCACCCTTGGTGCACCTGGAAGCATCCTCCCACGTGTATGCATGCCGAGTCCTGTGATCCCCCATCCCCACCGAAGCGAGCCAAAGGCAGTACTCAAGATCTTTCCTCGGTTCTCGATCCTCGGAGTGAAGTAGAGGAAAGTTACCAGGCAGGTGGTGCAAGTTAAGGAGGAAAAGGGCTTTACTTAAAAAACTCCGAAAAGGCCTTGCTTAGAAAACTCCAAGGGGGCCTTACTTAAAAAAACCCGAGGGTGTGAGTGCTGGTTGCTCTGTAAAATTTCCACTGATAAAAAGGACCCTGTTATCACTTGCTAATAGCTAACAGCCAAATTTCGCTTCTGTAAGCCGCTTGCTTGCACAGCTATGAGATATAAAAGAGGCATAGACGCTATAGTCAAGGCTGCTCTCCCTCCTTGCATGGAGTGGTGACAGCGCCTGCGCAGGTACCCCCAAATAAATTTGGCTAATTAGACTTTGGTGTCCGAGTCACCTTGATCTGCTGATTTACAACAGGAGCAGGGCTGGCACCCCCAAACGTAAGCTCCTGGTGGCAGCGACAGGGTCTGTTCTCAGAGGCTGACACAGAGCAGGTGCTCAATAGTGGGTGTGAATAAGTGGACAAGAGCCAACCTTCCACGGTGCCCAAGGCAGGGATGTGAACCGTTTACTGGAGAGGAAGTGCAGGTTCAGAGGGCAAGCGCACCTGCCCAGGTTACAGAGTTGGTAGTGGCAGAACTGAGATTCGAACCCAGGTCTGTGTCCCACAGGACACAGAGACAGCCCAGCCCTGCCTGGGTCCCTGCAGACCTAGGAGTGGCTCAGCTGGCCACCAGAGCCCTGCCCCTTGCCCCCAGCCCCGCCATGAATGCACACAGCAGCTAGTTGGGGGAGGGTGCTCTGAAGCCAGCCTGCCCAGGACAGGACCTGCGCCGCCGCCACTCGGGAGCCGGGGAGCTCCAGATGAGACCGCGCCCTTCTCCACTCTGTATTTTCTTGTCAGTAAAGATGCCCTCCACAAATGCCCATCTCATGGGGCTGCTGGGCAGATGGAGCCAGTGCGGTAAAGCACTTAGAAGGGGCCTGGCATCCAGCATAGGGTACTGCACGCAGCCCAGCTGTCACCTGAGCCCCGCGGTCCTGATATGCGCCTTCTCCTGAGAGCCCACTGGCGACGGGTGCCTGCCAGGAGGGGCTCTCAGGTGTGGGTGGGGCAAGAGAGAGGAGATGCTGCTCTGCCTGCCAAGCCCTGGCCAAGCCGGGCGTGGGGAACAGGAGGGGCTGGCAGCCTCCCTCCACCCCAGAGACACAGCGGGAGAGGGAGAGATTTTGGTCACTTTCCAAAGAACTGGGAATGTTCCAGATCAATCAAGAAGAGGGTGGAGCAAGGAACGGGGCAGGGCTGCTAGGGGCTCAGGTGGTTTGGATCTGTCCTTGCTGCCTCCTAGTGCCTTTGCTGGAGATGGGGGGGATCGGGGGATATGCTTCAGAGGACATCCCAGGACGTTCCTGCCTCTCTCCTTCTACCGGGTGGGTGGATGAAGCAGGGGCCCATACCCGGCTCAGACACTCCTTCTCATCCTCTGCCTGACACTCCTTCATAGGAGGCCAGTGGGGAAGCACTATTGGTACCCATTTTACAGATGAGGAAAATGAGGCACAAAGCCCAGCTCTGAACGTGGCACATCCAACTCTGGCTTCAGGTCAAGGGCAGATGCCCCCAGGAAGCCACCCCTGTCCCCCAGCACCCCGATGTCCCAGTGAAGGGTGGTTCCACCACCAGAGCCCAGCTGTTTCATGAGAAACCCACAGCAGCCCAGGCACCCTCAGGAAGAATGAGGAATGCTTCCCTGTGGCATGCTGAGGTCCTGTGGGTGCCAAACGATACCAACTCCTTCCCCAGGGAAGGGGCAAGGCACTGAAGCCCCTCTGGGGAAGGGGTCTGGCTGGGTGGGGACATTGCAGAAAATGCTAACTGGGCCCATACTGGTTCCATTTCATAGCCAGCAAGACTATCAAGACAGCCCCACCCGCACTCTGCCTCAGATCTGCCCAGTACCGCCGCTCCCCAGCTCCCACCCAGACACAAACCCCATTTTCCAAGCTCCAGGATGAAGGCCCTTCTAAGAAGGTCCCATTACATCACGTACTTTTAGGCTGGGGGTGGTGGCTCATGCCTATAATCCTACCACTTCAGGAGGCTGAGGCAGGAGGATGCTTGAGGCCAAGAGTTTGAGACCAGCCTGAGCAAGAGCAAGACCTACAAAAAATATTTTTCTACAAAATATAGAAAATATTAGCCGGGCGTGGTCATGCAGGCTTATAGTCCCAGCTACTTGGAAGGCTGAGGCAGGAAGATCGCTTGAGTCCAGGAGTTTGAGGCTGCAGTGAGCTATAATGAGCCACTGCACTCTAGCCTGGGCAAAAGTGAGACCTTATCTCCAAAAAACAAAACAAAAACCGCCCATTTCAGCTTAAGTTTCATCTGCAAAATGGGCTTGCAATAGGACCCACTTCACAAGGTTGTTAGGATTTGGTTATCACATCTGAAACCTTCAGAATAGTGCCTGGTCAGTAACTGTCGGCTGCAATTTCTACGAAGCAGCCTCGAGTGTGGCACCAACACCTCTGGCCCAGGCAGGGCCCAGAGGGCCACCTAGAGGAAGGGTCCTAAGGCAGTGGGCTCAGAAGGTCTGTGGGAGCTTGGATCTTCCCATAGCTTTTAGGGTTTCAGCCCAAAGGGCACCAGAGCTGCTAGGAAACCTCTCAGCCTCCCCAAGGAGCTGCGGGCCATGGGTTCACCACTCCATGGGTACAGGGCTTTGCTGTCCACAGGAACCAGGCACCCAGCACCATCCTGCAGTGTGCCCAGGATGAATGCATTCTTATCCCCATTATGCTACTGGGGAAACCGAGACCCACTAGGGAAAGTACATGTCCACGGTCATAGAGAGAGGCCACGCCAGCTCCCTCTCTAGAGACAACACAGAGCTAAATCCTAATGGCTCCCACCAGTGTGCCTGTGTACACGGCATCTCTTGCCCTCTGCCCTGGCCACAGTCTCACTTCAGGACCCAGTTAAATGGTAACCTCTTCTGAGTGGCCTCTCCTGGGGCAGGCAGGTCCCCATCGTCCCCTCTCTTACCTCTACTCTTTTCCTGGGAGGCTCTGCCTTTGCTCTTTCCAAGAGGGATCCCTGTAAGTGTCCACCCCTGCTCTGCCCGCCTCCCCAGAATGCAGCCAAAGTCCTCGCAAGGGTACAGACATCCAGCGGAAGCCAGCCACTCTCCCCACTGCTCTTGACCACAGCCACCTCTGGCGTTCGCTGTCACTCCGCCCCTCTGCCGGGAACCCCCTCCCTGCAGGTGCATTGTCCACAACTACATGGTCAGAGGTTAGGACAGCAGGTGACACATGGGTGATGCTTGCCGATGGATTTAATGAGTCAATGATTGAAGAATGAATGAATGAACGAGTGAAATAAACAGCTAGGTGGCATGTGGTTAAGAGGATGGCTATGGATTCAAACCCCAGACCTACCACTTAACTTCAAGTCCCTTTGCGTCCTGAGTCTCAGTTTTCTCATTTGTAAAGTGGGAGTAACAGTGACAGTACCTGCCTCACAGAGGCGTCTTGAGGATTAAAGGGAGAGTATCAGTGTACCCAGCACTGAACTCAGAGCCTGGCACAGAGCAGGCGCTCCGTGGGTGTGCCTCGAGTACTTGTGACCAGTCAGCTGGGCCTCATCCCTCCCTGGCCACTAGTCTCAGGCTGCCTATGACACTTAGACAAACCTGGCCCAGGGCCCAGAGTGCTCTCCCTAGGGTACCTGGCTTTGTGTCCCAGGATGGCCACAGGCTGACTTCATGGCACAGGAACTCCGGGAATTTCCTGGCAGAAAGGCGTCTGTTGCCTGGACATAGAACAGCTGATGGGCAGCCGGGCTGGTGAGAAGTGCTGCTGGAGTCAGCCCTGCGGGATGGCTGCCCCCTCACCCTGACCTGAGCCCCAAGGCTTGGGATGGGACACCTGAGGTCTGGACTCAGATCACAAATGCCATTGGGCTGGTCCAACCTCTGGTGTGCCCTGTGGACCCATCATAAACAGAGACTGGGGGCCGGGCACAGTGGCTCACGCCTGTAATCCTAGCACTCTGGGAGGCCGAGGTGGGAGGATCGCTCAAAGTCAGGAGTTCGAAACCAGCCTGACCAAGAGTGAGACCCTGTCTCTACTAAAAAATAGAAAGAAATTAATTGGCCAACTAAAAATATATAAAATAAATTAGCCGGGCATGGTGGCACATGCCTGTAGTCCCAGCTACTCGGGAGGCTGAGGCAGAAGGATTGCTTGAGCCCAGGAGTTTGAGGTTGCTGTGAGCTACGTTGACGCCACAGCACTCTAGCCCAGGCAGCAGGGTGAGACTCTGTCTCAAAAAAAAAAACAAAACGAAACCAGAGACTGGGGTTGCCTACCTCAACCACCTCACAGCCCTTTGGCCGGAATAGACCAGGTATTTCCGGCAGCTCCAGCCCAGTGTTTGGGGCCTTGAGGGAGCTAAGAGATGGCCTAGAGCAGCCCCTTCCTATTAAAGACAGGAATGTAACCAGACAAGGCCACCCAGCAAACGGGACGGGGAGCCTTGCAGGGCTGTCCCACTGCACTCTACAGTTTGTAGAGCATACTCACACTTAGGAGCCAGCAACATTTACTGAATACAAACTAGTATGTGGTGGCCCTGGGGCCGTGGAGTTAAGAAGGCACAGTTCTATCCTCGGCCAGCTCACTGGCCCAACTCTCCCCACTTTACAGAGGAGGAAACTAAGGCTCAGAAGAGTGACATGCCTGGTTCAAGGCGGCTCAGAGCCTCTAATGGCAGAGCCAGAATCCAGCCCCATGTGGCAAAGAGTTTTTTTTCCCCCCAACAGATCTTATTGGCCACGAATCAATGAGAAAACTGCCAAGTGGGGGTGTCAGGGTCCCAAGCTAAATGTAAGTCAGGAATTCCACATGCGAGGGCCCCCAGCGTCGGCCTGGCACCAAACAGAAAAGAGCCATGAATAAAAGCTCTCTGTGGTCCTTCCCCTCACCTGCCCCCATCCTGTCCTACAAGTTGAAAAGGCCAGAAAAGGCCAGAGCAGGTTGGGTGCGGTGGCTCACGCCTGTAATCCTAGCACTCTGGGAGGCCGAGGCAGGCAGAGATCGCTCAAGGTCAGGAGTTCGAAACCAGCCTGAGCAAGAGCGAGACCCATTCCTACTAAAAATAGAAAGAAAAGAATTGGCCAACTAAAAATATATAGAAAAAAAAATAGCCGGGCGTGGTGGCGCATGCCTGTAAGTCCCAGCTACCCGGGAGGCTGAGGCAGAAGGATTGCTTGAGCCCAGGAGTTTGAGGTTGCTGTGAGCGAGGCTGACACCACGTCACTCACTCTAGCCCAGGCAACAGAGTGAGACTCTGTCTCAAAAAAAAAAAAAAAAAAAATGAAAAGGCCAGAGCAGGCACCCATGAAACCCTTGAAGGGAGGCCAGGGCTCAGCCAGGCTGAGGCAGAGGGAGCTGTGCACCTCATCCAACCCACCACGCCCTGGCAGAAAGGCAGACACGCACATCCATGCTCACCTGTGCACGAGGCACCCCCGTGCCAGGCCCCCTCAGGGCGCCCGCATGCTCACATGATCACTGGCCCACAGGCTGAGTCAACCTGGCTATGCTGCCGCCTCGGGCCAGTGCCCAGCCCCTCAGAGAGGATTTCTCTCAGTTTTTAGAATTTCAGGAGGAGTCTCACCCTCACTCCTCTGCTTGCTGGGGTTAAGGAGGGAAGAGAGACAGCCCAACCTGTGGGAAGAGGCAGTGGGCAGAGAACAGGTGGCCCTGACAACAGGAAGGGCAACAGTCGTGGGAGAGGACAGAATCTCCTCTGCTGCCTAAAGTTCCAGGGATTCATCCCCTCAGGTCTTGAAGACCTTCCTGGTACCTAGTGTGGCCACCCTAGAAATTCGACGGTCAAGGACAGAGCACCATGGCCCTATTCTCCAGGTGGGGGACTGAGCAAAAGGGGCTGATGAGTCTGTTCCAAGAGGCTGCTCCACCACTGGGCTCCCACCAGATGGTCCCCTGGGGCCGGGCCACATCCCACCTTGTCTAGACAGGGGCTGGGAAGGGGAAGTCGGGGTCCCCAGCAGCCAGCCTGTTCCTGGGGTGACTGTGCTTCCCAAGGAGGCCCACCCAGCCTGGCTGGCAAAGTCCTCCCACGTGCAGCTGCTAGCCCAGGAGAGGTGAGTCACTCACTGCCCCTCAGAGCCATTTACAGCAACTCTTGGGAAAGCCACAAACCTTCTGGCTCTGCCCAGCCCCCAGCCTCTGATAGCACATCCCTGTCAACACCTGGGGACCCTGCTCTGCCCCTAGCACCCAGCAAGCACCTAGCATGAGTGACCTAGTCTGAGGAACCTCAGAGCGACAGGGAGGGCCCTCGCCTAAGGCAGGCTCTGTGCACCGAGACACGCCCACCTCTGAGAGCCCCTTCCTCCCCCACAGACCTGCTCTGGAGACAGCCTGCCAGTCCTCCATGCAGGGAGGTGGCCTCCTTACCCCACCACGCCAGTCTGTCCCAACTCTGGGTCCCGGGTGTGGAGGTCAAAGGTCAGAAGGAAGGAAGGATGATGCTAAGGTCCCGCAGGTGGAAGGGGACACGGACGGAGCCCACGGCCCAGGACCCGGCGGACGCCAGGCTCCACCCCGCCGTTGGTGCGGTCCTTACCGTGGCGTCCTCAGCGCCGTGGTGGCCGATGAGCCGGCTGCCCCCCGGGTGCCGCTGTGCCCAGCGGCTGATGTCGTAGACGCGACGCTCGATGACCAGCCACTTGTCGCCAGGCAGGTCGTGCCGGCGGATCTGCTCCCAGTGGAAGGTGGGGAGCGGCACCCCAGGCCGCACGGGCCCCTCCCGCGGCCCCCGCCCCCCTCCGGGCTCCCCGACGCCAACCATGGCTGCGCGCGAAAGTCCCGGGGATCCCAGGACGTTCCCGAGGCCCGATAGAGACACCGAGGGAAGCGAGGTGGCGTCCCCGGGGTCCCCGCCGTTCCCGGCCCCGCCCTGCCGCTGCGGCCGCCGTACGAGCGTGCGCCTGCCCGGCTCTCGGCGCAGGCAACTTTTCGCTGCCTTATAACCGCGGTGGTGGCGCCCGCTTCGCCTCGCCCTCCCCTGGTCCCAGCCCCCGGGCGGCCACCCCGCACCGGCTCCAATCCCCGCGGCGCCGCGGCCTCCATTGGCCGGCCCAGGAGGGCGGGGTCGGGGCGGGGTCGCCCCTCCCTGGAGGGCAGAGGCCACCACGCCCGGCCCTGCCCGCAGAGCACTGTCACGCCCGGCTCCCCGGGCTCCAGACTCGGCCTGGGCGGGGCCGGCGCACAGCGCACACCTGGTGCCCGCCCGGCGGCGCCCTAGGGGGCCCAGGCGGAGTCCAGGTCTGTGCCCTTGGAAGGATGGGCCAGGGGTCTGGGGGCTTCCAGCCGCGCGTCTGAGAACGTTAGATCCGGAGCGCCAGAGGTGGGACACTATCTCCGGGTGACTGCAAACAGCTTTCCAACAATGGACCCCAACATCTGCGCGGCGAGGCCGCTCCCACCGCAGCTGCTGCTCAGGCGGAGCTCTCTGCTAGGGGCCGGGGTCTCCCCACATCGGGGCTGCTGGGCTGGGGATGCCGGGACTGGCCACTGGGTAGGAAGAGGAGCCGAACTTCAACCCCTCCCCCGCCTTTTTTTGTAGATAAAATAGCTAAAAATCTGGCCGCTTTATTGATCTCAAGTCATTATTTGGCTTGGAAAAAAACAACACAATAGTTCCAATTAAGAGTTATACAAACAAAATTTTTCTTCTAGCTATCTAAATGTTCATAGAAAGCCAACTTCCATGGTACACACAACAGCCTTGAGAGTCGGT
Source organism: Lepilemur ruficaudatus (assembly GCA_963574885.1). Classification (NCBI taxonomy): domain Eukaryota; kingdom Metazoa; phylum Chordata; class Mammalia; order Primates; family Lepilemuridae; genus Lepilemur; species Lepilemur ruficaudatus. The sequence goes on along the minus strand of CAUYRT010100336.1, from coordinate 13,185 downwards.
CCCACAGAAAATACTTATGTAAGTAAAACAAGAAAGATGCTATTTGTTTCTCACTACAGAAACATCACCTGAACTTAACTAAACAAACCATTTATTTAAAAAAATCTATGACCAAAAGCACTATTATATTTGTTGGGTGCCATTTACATTCTAATTATATTCAGAAGGCCTAGAAATAACTCAAAACTAGAAGGTAGCCCAGGTGCTAAGGCTGCTTATGGCTCTTGCTGCAAAATAGTTGCCAGTCTGCTGTCAGTCTCGGAAAAGAACAGGAAGTAAAGAGTTCTTGCTTGATATAAGAGAACTTCCCAGAAGGTGGTGGAGGGCCAAGAAATCCACCTGCCTGGTTGGTGGCAGCTCGTGAAGGGGCAAGGCCAAGAATCTTCTAAATGTTCAATTTGATGGCGAGTACAAGTGGGGCCCATTCTTCGGGTCTTGTGTCACCTCACTTCAAACTTTCCCTGAATTGATATTTTTGGTTAAAAACAAACTATGTCAAAATTACCAAAGTCCTTTTTTGGGTATCCCATAAGCAAAAAGCAAACACATATATTTTCTTTTGAAGCACAAATATCAAAGATACTGGGTCTATAGTAAAAAGAGTGAGTGACAGAGTTGAAACTTGCAGAATTTTGTTATGGAAAATTTATTTTCCTAAGTATTATATTCTTCCTTTTATTACTTTAATATGATTTCAGGTGCAAGTCAATTCTACTTTGAGTTCTGTATGCAGGGCTCTAAGGATATCTGAGGACACAATGAGATCTTATTTTGTAGCTAGCATCTTACAACCCTGAAAACTGGTTACAATGACGTTGATAAAAATCATTTCAACATATTTTATTTCCTCACCCTCTTTTTATAGTGAATGTTTCTCAAATTGACATGAGTTTTGTTACGAAGAGAAGTGAGAGTCAGGTGTTCAAGGCCAAAAGGAATGCTGCTTTGGTCAGGCTAGAAGGGAATTGGTTTGACTTTGCTCCAAGCAGGCAATTAAAGGATGATGAATTAGAATCCCCTCAAAGCAGGAACCCTATTACTCTCAAACATGTCATGCACTCTGAAGTGTAAAATGCTTGATCATAAATAATAATGTCACTAATTGTGTAAAAAAAAACTGAAAACAAATACTGCTTCTGTACAAAAGTGGCATCATTGGTTGAAAAAAATGAACCCATCTTCTGAGATTTTCTCATGACTTTCTCACATAATTTTATGCCTTAGATATTAAAATACAAGTAGAGGGATGTGACAATGACACTGGAACAGTGTCTCATGTTTTATCCAAAAACTTGTAGTAGACTCCAAACATCCTTTTCATGTGAAAATGCATTGAAGTTAACTTATGAAAATATCAAATTTCACTAATATTTGAGTAATAACTCCACAAAAGACTACTGAAGTTTTTATAAGTATGATATGATATAAATATGGTTTATTACAGGATTTGATACTTAGCATGGTTGTAAGTAGCTGTAAGTATATACAGTATAAGTCTGCGTGTCTACATATAGAGCATGCATGCCATAAATATTGAATAATAAATAAATGGATGGATTGATGTTTACAATAGATGAATTAAGATATTTAAAAACTTAGTGATTTGTTCAATTTTCTAGAATTAATAAAAATATTTTTGTGACATGGTGGCATTTTAGTCAAGTGATAATGTGAACTTAATAAAAAAGAGATTCATTAAATTTTTACTCTTATTCGCATAGTATAATCCCTTGAAATTAGGTCTTTGTAAAATTTATGATGTCATTATATTAACAATTAAAATATTTTGAACTACCTACACTGATAGTAAGTGATAGAATTTTGGAAAGTTTTCATCTACTCATTAAAAAGCAGTAACTTAAGTAATTATGCATTTGTCATCTAAATTACGCACACACTGTCTTAGTCACTTTGGGCTTCTATAAGAAATTATTGTAGACTGGGTGGCTTAAACACTTATTTCACATAGTTCTGGAGTCTAGAAAGTTCAAGACCAAGGTGCCTGCATATCCAGTGCCTAGTTAAGGGCCCTTAACTAGGGCCCATCTGATTTACAGATGGCTGTCTTCTTGTTATATTCTCACATTGTAGAGAGCACAAAGAAAGAGGGCAAGGTCTCATGTTTCTTCTTACAACTAATTGCATCCATGAGGGGGCCATTGTCATGACTTAATTACTTCTCCAAAGTCCTACCTTCTAGTACTCTCACATACATTTGATGTGGGGATGTGCACATATAAATTTTGGGTGACACAAACAGTCTGTAACACAGACATATATATGTGTGTATACAATGTATATTTAAACACATGCATGCCTAATTATACATATAGGCATATATGTGTACATATGCCTGTATGTATAATTAGGCACATACACACACATATATGTGTACCTATGCTTATATGTATAATTAATATATATACATATATGTGTGTATATGTACATATATGCATACATATATATACACATCCACGTGTGTGTGTGTATATATATATACACACACACACAGCAAGAGAGAGAAGTGTAGATATTTCAGCTGGCACTAAGTGATACTTAAGAAAATCAGGGAAATAATGAAATTGACCTAATTGAGTGATACTGAACTGGTACTGAATAAAAAATTCCATGATAGAAATATAATGATTTCTTTGTTCAATGAACGACTATTCTCAAAATTATTTGGAAGTGCTGATTTATTGGTATGTTATAGCATTTTCTTTGTTGAAATTTAAATAAAGTAATGTAATGTTTGTGCACATTCACTCTGGCTTTTTGGCTGTCTTCTTTCTTGTTTTGTTTTTCTCTGTTCTAGATTTATAATTATAGGAAGTAAAATTTAATAAATAACTAATACAGGAGATTTTGAACAAATACAGGAGATTTGAACCTTGGCAATGAAAGTAAATATTTTTGCCTTCAAGTATGTTAAAGATTTAGAAACTAGATTTTCTTTGAAGTTTAGTGATGATATATGCATAGACAGCAGAGAAAAGGAGCTGCCAATACTGAGCAATGTTTGAGTTAATTAAGAACTAAAGGTTGAAAAAACTCTGTTAAGAATTTTTCCCTTGTATGTTAATATAACCACAGCAAGAATATTTGATAATAAATAGCCCAGTTTTATTTAAATTTTAACCTAAATGAGATTCCAAAGTGAATCAGCTTCTTCTGAAGTTACATGCCAGCATTGTGATCCTGCTGAAAACTCTTATACTCATCATTTTCTTCATTTGAATTTGTCTAGTTTATTCCATTAGTACATTTCTAACTTACTGAGTTGAATGTTTAGCACATTACTTTTTAATCACTTGTATGTCTCAACTCACTGTGCATACAGTACTCAAATTTCACCTGCAGTTATTACTTTTACGTATTCTACAATTGTGTTATGTTCCTTTTCATCACTAAATAATTTTTAAATTTCAGTATTATTTTTCACTGACCCATGACTTATGTGGAAACTTTTATCTTAAAAGTATCTTTTTTTAAATTGTCTTTTTAAAAGAAATTTCTAATATAGCACTGTGAAAAAAATATATTCTGTTTGATGTTTTTGGTATTTCTTGATTTTTCATATGTGGTATAATGATTGTTTCATTATTGTAAATATTTCAGATGTGCTTATAAAGCATGTGAATTATTTTTTGTTGAGGATACATTAATGTATCCATATATTTGTATCTATATTTGTATATGACATATATCTATATATACATTCCTCAGCTCAATCTTGATGTTGTATTGTTAAAATCATCTCTCTGTTCACTTACTTGTAAGCTGAGTCACTAGAATATTTTGTTATGATTGTAGATTTAACAACTTTTGCCTTCTGATTTCCTCAAATTGTGTTGTTCAGTGGATGAAATTTCAGAATTGTTTGGGTTCCTTGGTGATATTTTTTCTTTTTATCTTCAGTGAAAAATCCATTTTAGCACGAAAGACACATTCAGCATTTAAAGTTGAAATTTTTTTCTCTAGCCTCATTGAGATATAAATGACAAATAAAATTGCATATTTAAGATGTACATGATGATTAGGTCTACATATATATTGTGAAACAGTTACTATAATCAATTTAATTAACACATCTATTTTCTCACAAAGTTACCATTTTTTTAGTGGTGAGAAATGGAATATCTACTTTTTTAACAAATGTCAAGTATACAATATAGTATTATAAGCTATAGACACCATTATTATATCTTGCGTCCTCAGAACTCATTCATCTTATAACTGCAAATCTGTACCCTTTGACCAATATTTATGCATTTTCCCTACTTATTAATAGTTAATTTTCTGTACTTCATTCTGAGTAAGTTTGCACAGCTCTCTTCCATTCCCCTATCTCTTCAGCTGTGTCTCCATGCTGAATAGTAGTACTGCCAATAAAATCATAATTTTAAATAACCCTTGATTCTATAAATTCAATTTGTTGGAGTTTTTTTTTTTTTTTTGAAGTTTTAAGTACACATGAACTTACAAAAATTAGACTGGCTACCTTAATATGGTACCTATTCCTCCTTTCTTCACAATAACTCATTAAATTATTTTTAATCATTTAATCAATCAATACATGGCTTTTATCATTTTTACCTATTATGTTCAAATGCTTGGAGTTTCAATTATTATTGGTTGCAAATAGTGTTTTGTTTGGCTATGTAATCTGTAATTAATGAATAAATTAATTAAACTACATATGTAAAATTATATATATACAATACCACATATGACTGAAGTGCTGTAATAAAGTGCTTTGAGATAAGTAAAGGGTTACTACATTATTGCTTGTGGAAGCTTAGGTATTATCCTTTTAGTTCATGAAAAATCATGGAGTTCTGTAAATTAGTTTTAGTTAGTAGTATTTGATGGCTGGGATTTTATGTTTTGTTTTGCAATTTCCCCCCTAGCATAATTAGAATGATTCATGTATTCTGGCAGAGTGTTCTGTGTAATAATACACATACCCACATCCATATACAAAGAGAGAGTAATCTATTGGCAAAACACATCATCAGCTGTCTTTTGTTTGATTTGTATTTGCTTTTAGGCTTAAAACATAATTCAATTTTATGGGTTCTTCTTTAAGGCTTATTAAGAAGGACAAAAATAAATACTTTATAACTTGATTTTTGCCATAAAGTGTATGTTCTCCCTTACTATATTTAACATTTTAACACACTAATAGTTAGTCTCCTTCTGTCTCTTCTTATTAAAATGTAAATATATTCAGTGAACATTGTACATTGGAAGTAATAATGATAAAAATTAAACTCAGGTAAGTTACTAAAGGAATCTTGTGTAGAAGACACAGTCAATAAGGAGAATAACATTGAATTTTTTCTTCGTAAGAAAGCAAGTCCATTAATCAGATATTCACCTAAGTAGAATTAGGTGTGTGTTTGATCTCATTTTATGTTCTAAACCATTTTTGTTATAGAATACAAGTGATGGAAATGTGACAGCTATGCTAACAGGATGGCAATAAGGTAAAGGACGAAGAAAAAGCCTTTTGTGATTTAATTTTAAAAGATGCCATCATTTATTTTCAGTTGGCATTCAATTTTCAATATATTCACTCTAAAATGCATTACTGTTTAGTTTTCAATGTTATGGTAATTCTGGAATTGACTTAGCTTTTCTCAGAGTCACAGATATGAGGCATATTAATGCACATGAGTTCCAGATGACAAATGGTGCTTGAAGTTTCCATGTCTGCTAATTCATTTTTGATTATAACATGGATGTCTTCTGAAATATAAATGGCATTTGCCTAGCCAAACAGTCATCTGATTTGAACATACGATGTGATGCTTCACTGATGTTTGAACTTTGGAGTCATTTCAAATTCATTGATAACAATGCTTATAAAGGCCGTATTCCCTGACTCAGAATAAAATAAACTAAGCGACCGTGTTATCTGCTTCTCAGGGACAATGTTCCTTTAATCTATTTCAGTTACAGAAAATATTTAGAATTAATTTGTCACTAACCTTTGCAATCATAAGATGTTTCACATTACTTACATTTTCAAAACCAAATTTAAATGGCCCAGATTATATTGTGCCAAGGAGTAGCAACTGTGTTAATTTTCTTGCATATCAGTTTTTTGGCAAATAATGGCAGCTATTAAATGACTATTAGAAAATAAAGGTTATAGTCATTCAAAGCAACTTAAAATCTAAAAGTAGATTCAATTTATATCACTATCTCATTCAGCTTGAGACCTAAAAGTGATAAAAAGATGTCTGACTGTGTTCAATTTATTTTTATACCACAAATTATTTTCATCTGTCAAAAAATTTCTTATACGTTTTCAAAATTGTTATTTTGTGTCTAATAAAATAAAAAGGTAAAACCATTTGCTTGATAGTTTTTTATATTATACTTTATAATATAAAAGTTATATTATAGACTTTAAATAAGTCTTATTGTACTCTAATTTCTTAATTTAATGCTGTAAGCTCCTTTTTGAGAGTTAGTTACATGAAATATCACAACACTGAATTCGCTAAGATGCAGTGGTGTACCTGAAACAGGGCTATGGAAAGTTATCTCTTAAGAACTTAGAAACAATAATGAAACTGACTAAAAGTCAATTTGCATTTTATTATCTCCATGATTCTAATTAATCAAAGATAAACTATTCTTCCTTTAAATAATCATTTTTTCTATAAAACATCTAAATGGTTGCTGAGTTACTATTGAATATTAATAATATATTTTAAAGATTCAAATTAGCATATTTTTTGTTATATTTAATAAATTTATACTCTAGGATGAGATTAATTTGAAGAGATACTAGTGACACTGTTGAATACCACACATAGGGACTTGGCTGCACACATTTGTTTTGAGAGTAACTTTGTAGTGTTTCAAAATTATTTGAGCTTTTCTGGGCAGATTTTGCGTCTCTGAGCATTCATATATTCTCACATTTAGACATCAGATTTGGAATATATAATTATATTCTAGTTATTAGACAGAAATAAAACTTGAATTACTTCAAATATATTATTATATGAACTATTAGCAATGTTTGTGTTAAGTTTCCTGGAATTTGTTGTGAATTTTTTTCAATATTATCTTTATATTTAAGAATGTTTCTATCTATTTATATACTATTGATTCATGTGACAGTACCTTTTGAATTAGGGTTTATAAAAATATACTTCAATCAAGTATGAATTAATACAGGTTGACAAATCTGGTTAAAATGTTTATAAACATGTATACGTAAAAATTGTGCATTGATAAAGTCCTTTACAAAATGGCAGAAATTAAGGCTCTTAAACAGAAACTTGAATTTTGTTACTCATTACTGTGACAGACCAATATTTAGATGTAATTTTATTTTTCTGAAAAATTACATTAATGGAATTCAAAATATTAATCTATTATATTTTCACTTTTGTATAGTAATATTTATTTTATTTTAATTGGCATGATTATATATAAAGTAAAATATAAGAAATTTCACTGTGTTTCTTTTCTGGCCATTATTATTTATTTCATTACATGAATATTACTAAGGACAATTTTGTTCTATAGACAAGGAAGTATTTAAAGGAAAACATGTCCCATATACCACAATTAGGAACTACATGAAACACTAAAGGAAATATGAATAAAGAAAAAATAATTCAACAACTTATTTAAAAGAAATAAAGTTAATGCTTACACAGGACTTTTTCTTTTTCTTTTCTTTCTTTTTTGGCATTTACAAATGCTTTATAAATCCTGTGTGGAGTACTCTTATTTAAAGAATCTGCAAGTAAAATAGAAAGAGAAAGACATTATATCCTTAGCAACAATTTCCTAATTTGTTCAAGAATAATTATTATGATGACTTTTACAGCTCATAATTAGTTACACATTTCCAATAAATCAATACTTACATTATTTTAACAACATGAATTTTGTCCCTTCATTCCTACCCCTGCTCAAATGATAATAAAATAAATACTTTGATGTAGTAAAGAAAAAGTATATTTTACAATTAGAAAGATGAAAATTTAAATTCAGGTTTAAAATCAATGGAAACAAGGTAAGTATATTATTGGAACTCTAAAATAGAAATTAGTATTTTTATGTACAAGTTTGCTATGGAATAATATACATAATGGAAGTAGAACACAGGAATAAGTTTAATTTTTTTCAAGGATTGAAATTCTCATTTATTTGATTCTTTTAATGTAAATATATATTTATTCAATAATTGTATGTTTCATAGTAATATACTTTAAGAGGTCATATATGAGATATTAGGTTTAACTAGAGTTAAATCTTGATGTCATTTCTGTTAAGAAGTTAGAAATAAACATCTTTATCCGTTAGCAAAAACACCAATACCAGAAACAATTTTCTGTATTCCTGTGAATAGCTGTACAACTTGGTAAATTTACTAATAATCATTTAATTGTACACTTAAAATGGATTAATTGCATGGCATGTAAATTATACTTCAAAAAGTTGGTAAAAAAATAAAATGAAATTAACCCTCAAATGCATTCTATTAACTCAAGATACAAAAAAATCAGATGAAATAAATATATAGCACTTACATGATATCTACCTACCTGAAGTATTTTTTAAAGTGACAATAAGCTCTCCTGGGCAAGTATTTAAAAGACACTAAGTTTTCATTCATGAAGAAGATACCATTGCAACAATAAAGAAATGCAATTTAATGGAAGGAATGTTTTTCTAAAATTATGATCATCACGACAACAAGAAAAACAGGGTCTATTATAAAGTTGAAAGTAAGTTGATCGAAGTGATTAATGAGAGAGAAAATGGTTTTAACACTTTACAGTATGTAATTTGCATTCAAAATAATTATTTACATTCTTCAATTAGATGAGCACATAGTAATCTTTAAATAGTAAAACTGGTTTTAATAGGAGTTATCATTGTGAATAAAATCAAGAGGAAGAGGGATGATAATGATTACTGTTCAGAAAAGAATTTTAAGGTTGAAGAAGTTGATATCAATAGCGTATTGAGATTGTATTTCAAAGATAATTCTGATCTAACTGATCTTTTAGCTACATAGCATTGAAGAATGAGTCACTCAGTTTATTTTCTGTGCATCAAATGAGATTTACTGTGACAGCTCATGTGTTATGGTTTTGTCAGATGTAAAAAAATGGAATATTTGAAAATTGACAACTTTTGTTAATAAAAAATGGGCAGATATGCCTACTATAAAACAAATTCAATCAAAATATATTGGGTTTTTGTGCTAAGTAAACTCTGAGAAAATTGGAAAGAGTCTATGATCCAATATTAAAAATTATGTCTTTGAATATCATTTCAATTGGAAAATATATTTTTACAAATACATTTGTAACTAGACTATTTGAAACTAGTTGAAAACTAGACTATAAAATAAATTTAATGTAGCTAATCTGACAGTTCTTGATTTATGAGTGGATGCTAAAAAATTGTTTCCCTTTAGGGAAAATTATTCCAAGCTCTACAAATTTCATACCTACTCTGCAATTTGTTTATTTTCCATTTGAAAACTTCCACCATCTCTGTCCCTTTGTCACACAGAAATTATGAAATGCAGACAATAAGTATTCTTTTTTTTGTAAGAAATGTTAAAATTTGAGTTCCAAAACACATGTAAATAAGTAATTGCTTCTAAATATGCTTTTATGTTTAGAAGGTGAAAATGAATGATAAATATGAGTGTTCTTTATGAAACTTTCAGGCAAATTTCATTTTTTTCTGTAATTTCATTAATAGGTAAACTTTTAATATATTTCTCTTTAAATGTTTATGTTAAAACAGACATAATTCTATAACAGTCATTTTCAGGAGGATGAAACCAGAGAACACAGAGAGCGAAATATTCTTCAAAACTAGATTTTAAAAAAAAACTTAAATATTCAAGTTTGGGTAGGAGATGTAATCCATTTACTATTTGATTTGGATTAGTATCTTGATTGTCTAGGAGAATTTTTGTGGTCCAACTGCTACTATAGTCTCTTTTAATATTTTCTGGCTCTCAGAATCTCACACATATCTGTTCCTGCCTCTGTGGCTTTTAAGTAAACCAGGGTTTATTTTTGAGGTCATTTATAGAATGACTAGTCTATAAAAAATTAGAGCTACACACACATTCTCATGGTAATTTCCCTTTATTTCTCTACCTTTTGACATATATGCTACGTATTTATTTAAATTTTGATAATTTTTCACTACTTAAAGAAGTGAGTAAAAGTAAACTATTCTAGAGGATACATTTTTAATGTTTTTTGTTTTGTTTTATTTTGTTTCCTGCTATTGCTGCTGCTGTTATTTATTTATTTATTTATTTATTTATTTATTTATTTATTTATTTTTAGTGTTTGGACAGCTTTCATTTCCACACCATCTGATAAGAAAAACTCTATTCCAAGAGGGCAGAACCAACCTCCAAGTACATGTTTTGGAGGATGCTGATTCTCTAGCAGCAGCTATTGACACGAAACCCTTTCAGGGCCCTTGGACTAATCTGAATGTTGGGTGAAAGAGAGTCATGCTTTTCTCTGGGATTATTCTGTCTGAGGAGAAAGCAAGCCTAAACTCCTTGGTAACCTCATACACAATATGGGGTACAATATAAAGCCAATACAGAAGATGAGAGACCCTAGTAATGATAAAAAGAGAAAGTCAGAGAGAGAGAGAGTTGAGAGAGACAAACATCAATTCAAGTTTCTTTTAAACTTAACCTAATGTAGTTGAATTTGAATTTATGTTTTTTGTTACTTAAAACAACAAACAGTTTGACATAGCTATTTCTTAATAAGATTGAACCTACATATGTGATATGCAAGCATATGTGATCAGTGTCACAAAATTTACCTCCTAATTCCCTTGCCTCTGTAAACATTATGTGAGTTATTGCTTTCTTACTTATATTGTTTGTTTTTGGCAAATATTTTCACCTTTAGCTGTTAAATTCCTTGGGCAAAATCTCCTTTAATATTTGAGGTACCCATGCCATAAGTACAAATAAAAGCACTAATACTATTCATCTAAATATTTAAATGTCATGAATCAAGCTAACCGTTTATTAAGTAAAGTATGTGCTAGCCTCCTGACTAGATGGCTATATCTTCATAATGAACCAGAAAGCTAAGTAAAGATTATAGAGTTTCTTTGAATTCCAGACCAGACTCCATAACATATGAAGAGCCAGCCCTTGGCCCCAATGTCATAGCCCAACTCACTTCTCCCAATCCAACCTCCATTTCATGGCATTATGGACTTTTTTTTTTTTTTTTTTTTTTGAGACAGAGTCTCACTCTGTTGCCCGGGCTACAGTGAGTCCCGTGGCGTCAGCTTAGCTCACAGCAACCTCAAACTACTGGGGTCAAGCAATCCTTCTGCCTCAGCCTCCCAAGTAGCTGGGACTATAGGCATGCGCCACCATGCCCGACTGATTTTTTCTATATATATCTTTAGTTGGCCAATTAATTTCTTTCTTTCTATTTATAGTAGAGACAGGGTCTCACTCTTGCTCAGGCTGGTTTCGAACTCCTGACCTTGAGCGATCTGCCTGCCTCAGCCTCCCAGAGTGCTAGGATTACAGGCGTGAGCCACCGCGCCCAGCTGGCATTATGGACTTTTTAAAATTCCATAAAGATACCGTGGACCTCAGGTGTAAGCAATGGCATCACTCTCAGTGAAAGAACTTTCAACTTTACCATGTCTAGAGCCTAGAAGTAAAGCACATTAACATAATAGTTTACCCTAGAACAGATTTTCCTAAAAAAGAAGCATGTGTAGGCCTTTAAAGTGAGTTCAGTGCACCTGGACAGATAGATTTTGGAGTCTAAATAACATAGACTGTGTTGTCGAAGATGGGTCCTGGCCTCTAATGATATGGGCATGGCCTTGGGAGGGCAGGGGATGGTTTCCTATAGCAATGCACCTGGGACAGGGACCACTCTTGAATGTATCTAAGACCATCTATGTAGTTTATATTAATTATCCACTTACCATTATTTGGGTTACTTGAATAATATTTGCATATGTCTATATCTCAAAAAGTTTGTGCTCCCGTAAGGCAGTCTTTCTTTACTCATCTATACATTTTTATTTTTCATTTTTTTTTATTTCAGAATATTATGGAGGTACAAACGTTTTGGTTACATATAATGCCTTAGCCTCACTCAGGCCAAGGCTACTAGTGTGTCCTTCCCCCATACAGTGCACTTCACATCCATTTGTTGTGAGTTTACCCATCCTCACACCACCCCCCCATCTGACCGGCACCCAGTGAATATTACTACCATGTGAGCACCTTAGTGTTGATCAGTTAGTACCAATTTGATGGTGAGTACATGTGGTGATTGTTTTTCCATACTTGTGATATCTCACTTTGAAGAATGGGCTCAAGCTCTATCCATGATAATATAAGAGGTGTTAGTTCATCATTGTTTTTTGTAGTTGAGTAGTATTCCATAGTATTCCATGGTATATACATATACCACATTTTATTAATCCACTCATGTATTGATGGGCACTTGAGTTGTTTCCACATCTTTACAATTGTGAATTGTGCTGCCATAAACATTCCAGTGTAGATGTCTATATTATACAATGTCTTTTTTTCCTTTGGGTAGATACCTAGTAGTGGGATTGATGGATCAAATGGCATTTCTATTTTTATCTCTTTGTCATATCTCCAAATTACTTTCCCCAGTGCTTGTACTAATTTGCAGTCCCACCAGCAGTGTAAGTGTGTTTCAATCTCTCTACATCCATGCCAGCACTTGTTGTTTTGGGACTTTTTGATAAAGGCCATTCTCACTGGAGTTAGGTGATATCTCATTATGGTTTTTACTTGCATTTCCCTAATGATTAGAGATGTTGAGCATTTTTTTATATGTTTGCTGGTCTTTGTTCTGTCTTCTTTTGAAAAGTTTCAGTTCATGTCCTTTGCCCATTTTTTGATGGGGTTGTATAATTTTTTTTCTTGTTAATTTTATGAAGTTCTATATAGATTCTTGTTATCAGCCCTTTATTGGATGTGTAGCATGCAAATATTTTCTCCCATTCTGTAGGTTGTCTATTTGCTCTAATGATAGTTTCCTTGGCTGTGCAGATGCTTTTTAATTTGATCAGCTCTCATTTGTTTATTTTTGTTGCTGCTGTGATTACTTTGGGGTCTTCTTCATAAATTCTTTG
>CAUYRT010100334.1:0-29029 GCA_963574885.1 Lepilemur ruficaudatus | reverse complement strand
AAGCAAACACAGGCCGGGCACGGTGGCTCATGCCCGTAATCCTAGCACTCTGGGAGGTTGAGGCAGTAGGATTGCTTGAGTCTGGGAGTTTGAGTCCAGCCTGAGCAAGAGTGAGAGTCCCATCAGAAAGAAAGAGAAGGAGAGAGAAGGAAGGAAGGAAGGAAGGAAGGAAGGAAGGAAGGAAGGAAGGAAGGAAGGAAGGAAGGAAGGAAGGAAGGAAGGAAGGAAGGAAGGGAGGGAGGGAGGGAGGGAGGGAGGGAGGGAAGGAAGGAAATATTGATTGATTAGTTGGGCATGGTGGCACCTGCCTGTAGTCCAAGCTACTTGGAAGTTGAGACAAGAGGATCACTTGAGCACAGGAGTTTGAGGTTGCAGTGAGCTATGATGATGTCACTTCACTGTAGCCCAGGTAGAAGAAAAGAAAAAAAGAAATGAAATATTAACACATGCTTCAACATAGATAGAACTCAATGTTATACTAGGTGGAAGAAGCCAGATTCAAAACGCTATGTATTGTATTATTCCATTTACATGGAATATCCAGGTCATGCAAATTTATAGAAACAGAAAGCAGATCTGTGGTTACCTCTGGCTGAGGTGGGAGGGAAGAGTGACTAAAAACAGCTCCAGGGAATTTGGAGGATGAAGGATATATCCTAAAACTGGATTTTGGTGATGACTACACAACTTTATAAATAGCTAGGAATCATTGAATTTATACTTAAGATGGGAAAACTTTAGAATATATAAATTATACCACAATAAAGCTATAAATAAAAGATATGCATACTCACCAGGAGATATAATTGCTTATATATATGGTTTTCACATTAAAAAGAGATTGTTAAATCTAGATGGTGACAACACAATTCGAATGTTCTACTTTCTCAACTTTTCTTTGCGTTTGAAAATGTTCGTAATACAAGTTTGAGAAAAGAATTATTTGAACTTCTCATTTATTGCAGTGTAACGTAGAAATTATGAAGAAAGAAGATGAGAACAATGAATAATACCTTATACTGCTGTAGTATAGTAAATGTAATTTTAAACCATTAACTATTCTGATGTTGTCTTAATTGATTTTTAATTATTTAAAAATCTTCAAAGCATTCAGGATTTTATGTAATTTCAGGGGAGTATTCTTATAGAGGACTGAGAAGCAGGCCTTTACTCAGAAACATAGCCCTATGTTATAACATTCATCCTACAAAAAAAAAAGCAGCTTTTATTCTTATGCTTTAGACTTCAGGCCCCTTTGCTGGGAAAATAGCCTGTGGGAATGCGCTGACTGCTTTTCACATCTAGCTCACATATATCAGCTTTTTTCCTTTTTCTTTCGCAATGACCCTTTAAGAACTTTCTCTACCTAAATCCATTCCAGAAACATTCACTTTAAATATCCTTTTGTTGATAAAATATCATCTCAGTGTTATGGTCTTCACAGTTTAGATTGGTGCCAGCTATATTTATGTCTTCTTAGAGTCATAACATTCCAGACATAGAAGGACAAAGACAAATTGCTTAGTTATTTGACGGAAAGTCTAGAGCATAAAAATAGATGCATTTCTAGGCTATATCCTACCCATTGGTGAGTAAATTTTATTTTCACTCATATTCACAACTACTTTATGACTATGCATTCTATTTTTAAAAACAGATAAAATGCTTTCTTTTCCAGTGTTGCTTTATTTCTCTATTGAAACATTCACAAACTAGGGTCAGAGAGATAATAATAGTACAATGTCTTTCATTAGTCATTATTGTTAAAACATAGGCCTTATCTTCTACTTTCAGCAGCATCTCATCACATACGCCTTTAACGTAACTGAATTGAATGACAGCAGCTCACCAAAACAATCATAATAATTTTAAACATTAAAATACTGTAAAATGTTACATATGTCCTACTTTAGATTATCAGAGACATTTAATATATGTAAAGATGTGTATCTTTGCAGGGTTAATTCTACCTATTCTTATTTACTGGGCAATTAAGAGATTTTTAGAGGTAATTCAGCCTTATACGTGTTTGTTTTTTTCTTGTCACATTCACTGACTTCAGAATCCAAACTCCAACACCAGAACAGAGGGAAAGGTAAGGTGCAAGGCCACACACCAGAAAACCTCCTCTGACAGCCACCCGCCCCCAGGGTCCCTGCCCAGTCAACGCCGCTCAGCCCTCTACACATTTCTGACACAGGCCACTTCCCCAGGGAAGCCATTGTCCCTTTACGTGTCTGGCTCCCCGGCCAGAGTGCGCTTCCCTTAAATGCAGAATCCATGTTTTATTTATCTTTGCATCCCCAGTGCCTGAGGCATCCTTGGCACTCAATAAATACAGCCTTTGCATAGCAGCTAGTCAGAACTCAGATTATTTCAGGTCAATGTTTACTGAGCATCAGTCATTAAATGCTCAGGTCAAGCAGGCAACACGAAAATGAATGGATACAATTCCATGGGACACATGGAACTTGAAGTTTGTCATAGTTTAAATAATAAAGGATAATCTTTTGTGGTTAGGAGATTTTTACATTATTTTTATCTCACATACTGTCCTTTAAGTGAATTTGTATATAACTTATACTTAGAAAGCAAATTTTTAAAATAGCATTTGTAATGCTTATTATATAATTACATTTCTATAGTTCTAACATGTTAACAATAGCTAACTCTAGCCTGGGATCATCATAAGTACTTTACATACAATACCATGTATCATTTACACTCATACTTTACATATACTACTGTAATACATTTTATATATGTATAATTTATATATAATATTTTACCTATATTGCTAAATATGTCATTCATTCTCCACACTAATACTACCATTTCATCTATTTTATAGATGAGGAAACCGAAGCACAGGAAAGTTAAACAACTTGTGCAAGTAACAACACAGAAGATGATAGAGCCGAAATTGGAACTCACTCGTTTTCTCCCCTGAGATCTAGCATTAAAAATTTTAGCAAATCTACAGTTTAAACCTCCTCCTCTGTCAGTGCTTTTTCTTGAATGGTAAAAATTTTTTTAAATATTTTTTTATTTCAGAATATTACAGGGGTACAAATGTTTAGGTTACATATATTGTCTTTGCCCCACTCAAGTCAGAGCTGCAAGTGTGCCCATCCCCCAGACAGTGTGCGCCACACCCATTAGGTGGAAATATACCCATCCCCTTCCCCGCCACCTGCCCGACATTGGATGAATGTTACTGCCATATGTGTACATAAATGTTGACCAATTAATACCAATTTGATGGTGAGTACATGTGGTGCTTGTTTTTCCATTCTTGAGCTACTTCACTTAGTAGAATGGGCTCCAGCTCTGTCCAGGATAATACGAGAGGTGCTAGATCACAATTGTTTTTTGTGGCTGAGTAGTACCCTGTGGTATACATATACCATATTTTATTAATCCACTCATGTATTGATGGGCACTTGGGTTGTTTCCACATCTTTGCAATTGTGAATTGTGCTGCTACAAACATTTGAGTGCAGGTGTCTTTTTTATAGAATGTCTTTTTTTCCTTTGGGTAAATACGCAATAGTGGGATTGCTGGATCAAATGGTAGTTTTACTTTTAGCTCTTTGAGATATTTCCATATTAGTTTCCATAGAGGTTGTACTAGTTTGCAGTCCCACCAGCAGTGTATGAGTGTTCCTATCTCTCCGCATCCGCACCAACATTTATTGTTTTGGGACTTTTTGGTAAAAGCCATTCTCACTGAGTTAATTGATATCTCATTGTGGTTTTGATTTGCATTTCCCTGATGATTAGAGATGTTGAGCATTTTTTCATGTGTTTGTTGGCCATCAGTCTGTCTAAAAAAAAAAAACAAAAGAAATCAAGTTGGTAAAAAATTTAAAAATAAAAACCTGCTCTTCTCTCAGTGCTGCTTCTTAATGGGTAAAAAAAAAATTTAAAAACAAAAACAAAAAAGAAATCAGGTTGGTAAAGAACAAAAATGAATAAAAAATAAAACCTGCTCATCTGTACAGGAAAAATCCATTTGTTCTGAATAGTTTAAGTAACAATGCAAGGGATTATAACACTGTGCAATCCCCTTCGAGAACTGCGGTCACAAGGCAGTTGCTGATGATTGTCAAATTTGAAGTGCAGCTCCCTATTGAAAAATAGAAGTCCTTTGACAATCAAATTCAAAGCTGGGATGAAGCTCTGCAGCCAGCCCAGTTGAAAGCTATTTCCATCCAAACAGAAAATGACCAAACAATTATTGTGCGTCCCGAGAACTTACCATCTATTTGTTCTAAGCAAATGACCCCCTGTTTACTGGTGTGAAGAAAATATGAAATTAGTTAAAATAATTTCACAGGGATATAGAGAGTAAACAAGTGCTGATGTGGGGATAGCAAAATATATGCGTAAGCTCTGATGTTTCCCCCAAATGTGGACAATTCTATTTATTAGTGATTCATTTATAATTTTTACTTTTCCTACTCTCCATATGTAATTGAGACAAGTTACCTCAGGAACACGTATATGTAAGAATGTTTTTTTTAAATCTGACAAAGAAAATAAGAACACAAGAGAAGAGGGAGAGATTCAGATCAGCAACCAGTGAGAGGGGAGACTAATGCAATTGAGAGTTATGTTTAGCATTGAACTTCTTGGCAGTCAAGGCTAAAGGAGAAACATTATAAATTATGTAGTTTGCACTATGTGATAAAATAATGCACTTTAGTCTTTGGGAACACAAACTTTTTCCTAATGTCAAATTCTAAGCACTTTCTCACAGATATATAAATAATGCATAGTATTCAATTAACAGATGGATGGAAGTTTTATTAAAAGATGCAAAGATTTATACTCTTTCTTACCTTCTGAATAATTTTTTGTCCCACATATTTACTTGCATCTATGTAGCATTAGACCCCTCTCCCCACAAACAGCCTAATACAAAAATTGCATAATATCAAATAACTATGGAAACAATTTTTCATCATGCTGAATTACCTCAAAATCATATGAATATTAATATTTTGAAATTAAAAAATTAAGAACCATTAGGTACATAGCCAAGGGGGTAGGGGGAACCATATGAACAGAACCTGAGCCAGATCTGCATTTCTGTCTCAAAATTTAACGTAAGTGGAAATTTCTGAGCAAGGAGAGATTAGAATGCTATCAACTCTTGAAGAACAGGGACTCAGCCATTTGATGTCCCAAATGAACAAACACATATTAAACCACAATTATCCAAAAAGCATTGCACCAACTGCTAGATGCACTATTTTTTAGACTTTGGGGTTGTATGGAGGAATGTAATCCCTTGCATTTGGAGGAACAGATAAAGAGCTTCTGATTTTTCAACTTCATTAAATAAAGACTTCAGGAAATCCTCCCATCTATCATGACTATAATTTCAAAAAAGAAGGAGTATATTGGCACAATAAGAATATGAAGGGCACAATTTCAAAATAAAGGACAATCCTCTAATTTGATTGCATTAGCTTAAATCCTGGCTACACAATCCTTATTATTTTCCCCTTGCTGTAGACAGGTGACAGCATTGCTCATGAATGGACACCAACACTTGAAAAACCCTGCTATGGGATATACCCAGAAGTTATAAGGACACATTTCTTGTCTTCAAAAAACCCTACAATCAGCTGTGGGGAATGAAGTATAAACATTGAAAAACTAATTATAGTTTATAAGTGATAATATGATATTAGGAGAGACACATGAAGTATAAAATCGTTTGTTATATAAGGGGCTGGGAGATCCCTGGGAGCATAGTGGAAGCTCAGTGAAAGCATAGGGATCTGAGCTGTATTTTGAAGAATGGAGGGAGATTGGAAATTTCAGACTGGGAATATCAGATAGACGTATTGTATGCAACAGAAAAAAACACAAATGCGATAAATAAAGCTATTGGTTCAGTGACATAAGGAGCTCAAAATTTCTAGGTAGTCTCATATTTCAATTCAGTGGAACCATTGTTGTGTCCTTGGGTGGGAGCATTTCCCCCTTTGCTAAGATCTCTAAACTAGTATAACTCAAAGTTGCCAGGATAAGAAGCAGAATTTCTGTGAGTTATTAGGTATCATAGTGAGAAGAGCCATTCCTACTTCCATCCCTTGATTTCTGGACCCATGTATTCTGGGCATGGGGACTCCAATTTCAAAGGGTAAACTGTGTCCTGTATAACAGAGCCCCTTCTTTTCAGATGTTATCTCCCAACTGCATCATAACTGAGTCTTTGGTCAGCCATTCCACCTTTCAATTAGGCTAGTGCTTCTGGATGGGGAAGTATGCAGTAAAACCAGTGAATCCAATGGCTGTGGTCCCAGTGCTGTATTTCTTTTGCAGGAAATGAGTTCCTTCATCAGATTCAACACTATGCAGAATGCCATGATGGTGGATAAGGCATTCTGTGGGTCCTTGGATATGGTGGTGGCAGAAGCATTATGAACAAGAAAGGAAAATCCACATCCAGAATATGTGTGATTCCTGTGAAGATGAATCTCTGTTGCCTCCATGATAGAAGAGATCTAATGTGATCAACCTGTCATCAGGTGGCTATCAGTGCCCTCAGGGAATGGTGGCATGTGCAGGATTCCATCTGCTATTGGCAGATCAGGTACTGGTACTGCGTACTCGTCTAATTCTAGAAAGAGTTACAGTTATAAGGATTGTGAATTATTGGAAAAGACTACATAGGGAAATGGTAGTGTTTATCTCCATTACTTTTAAAGAAAAGCCCAGGTGGGTGAGTACTGTTAGGAAATGAGTACGGATGAGTACAGTTAATCTGTCTGTGCAGGGTCTTGGAATCAAGTTCAATTCTCCTTTAAGTTCCCATATTTGTGTTATTTGTTTTCAATTCTATTTTGCCATTTTTAAAATGACATACGGTCACACATTGTTTGGTGACAGGTATCCAACCTGAGAAATGCACTGTTGGACAATTTTGTTGTGGTACAAACATCACACAGTGCACTTACACAGACCTAGATGGTATGGCCTATGATGCATCTAGGCTATATGATACAACCTATAGCTCCTTGGCTACTAACCTGTACAGCATGTTCCTACACTGAAAACTGTAGGCAATTGTAACACAATGGCTATGGTGTCACTAGATGACAGGGATTTTTCAGCTCCATTATAATCTGAGACCACCATTGTATTTTTGGTCTGTTGCTGACTGAAACATCATCAATTATTGCTAGAGTTAAACTGGTTTTGGAACTTGATGGGAAAACTTTCACCAACTGTAATAAGTCCCTAAATTTCATGATCTTTCTCCATCAATTTCAACCAGTCCAGACTTTGACCCATACTTCAAACAGTTGTGACCATTGTTCCTCTCTTTTTAAAATATGTTTTTATTGCTTGAATTATATTATCCATCCACTGCACAACAGAATATGTCAGGTAGTTATATAAAGAAGTACAAAAACAAAGAGAAATATATAATCCAGACTACATTGTCCTAATAGCATTACCTGGATAGAGAAAGAATAAAAGAAGCACTTTGCCATTACACCTAATAGAAATGATTCCTATCTCTGAGCATGTTGCTGAAACATAAATAGCAACAAGGCAATGGAAAATTAAGATGGCCCTCGGGTAAATGATAATGGAATGACAAAATCCATCTCTTTGAAACCAGTAAGAAATCTGTACTTCCTGCACCACCTTTTTGGCATAAGACAATGATGGCTTCTGAAAATAGGCTCTCATAAACCCTTCTTTTCAAACACAAGGGAAAGATTAATTAGATTCAGGCTCAGTCATCATTGAGGCTGTATCTCTACTGGCATAGAAATACTGCATGAAATATCCTGTTTACTTTCATGTGACACTGTATTTTTAAGCTTAGTGGGCCACTGATTTTTTTAAGTGTTACCTTTTAACAGTCTAATGAATTAGTGCTGCACTGAACTCACTTTGGAAATTTCTAGTCTGCACAACATGACTTGGTTGATCATTTTGACAGAATCTGGTACTAATCACTTGTCTGGATGACTAATATCTAGCCTATAAAAATGTTTCAATGGGTTTGTATATAGAATAATAACATTCCTCAGATACAAATTGAAGTCATTAGTGGTTTATCAACAGCCAAACGACTCTGAAGACATACATTGTGGGCTCCCTATTTACCTTCTAAATGGTGTAGCTTTTATGAGTTACAGCTGGAATACTCTGCTTACCAGACCAAAATCTGGGGGTTCCTCTCTTTCTGGGCCAGTTGAATTCTGCTTGTTCTGATACCAGCATCCTACTCTGTTTTGGCATTTCATCAATAGTCTTGTGTGAATGACTAGGTGAGACAGTGAGGACAGGCATAAGTATAATCTGAATCTACCCCAGCACTAAAAAGTTCAACACAAACAACAAAACAAACAAAAAACAAATGTCCAACTAAGGCTGGATCAACAATGCTGTCTTTTCCATTATGCTAGAATATTTTTAATTTGATATGTATCATGGGCAAAATGTTTACTTCTAGAATCACTAACACTTTTATTGTATACATTCTTCCATTCTAAGTTTAGCAAGAAAAAGCTATTATGATTTGAATGGCATATCTTGGCTCTAAATGGTTTCCTTATTTGGAAAGCAATAACTTTGTTTCAGAAGGAAAATAAATATTTGGCATGGTGAAAGCTTCAGACTTTTTTTTTATCACTACCAGAAGTCTTTGTCCCTTTCTTTTCTTGGTCTTCTGAGCCACTGAATAAATTTTAAGACAATATTATGTGTTCCTAATTAGAAATCATTTTTAAAGTTCAGTTGGGGAGATTAAAAAACCTATGAATCATTGTAATTGAGAATCTAATGACATTTGTAGCACAATAATTGCTTGAACTGATTTGACTTCAAATTTATTTGGGGACATGCTTTAAAAATGCATGCTTATTTTTTCTTCAAGTTTTAATATAGCTTATAAGCAGCTCTATATTATGGGCTAGCAGAAAGTAGGTATTTCATATGGTAATAAGAGAATAAGAGTGGTGGAAGAATTTTAAAAGAGGCATAAAAAACAATGGACTCAAACTTCCAAGAGAGGATAAACATGATGAGGGGACCTTGAATGGGCCCTCTCCCCAGGCAGCCAGACTAAAATACATAAATGTACTTGATATAGCTGGTGACCAGAATCCTTAGTCAGTGCTATGGCTTGAATGATGATATTCCCTCCAAATCCCCAATGTAATAGTATGAAGAGATATGGCCTATGGGGGTGATTAAGTAATGAGGACTCTGTTCTCCTGAATGGGATTAAAACCTTCCAAAAGGCTCGAGGATGAAGGGAACACTGTCTTGCCCTTTTGTTGGTTCCACCACATAAGGACACAGCATCCCTCCCCTTTGGAGGATATGGCAACAAGGTGCTGTCTTAGAAGCAGAGAGCAGCCCTCACCAGACATCAGTCCGGCTGATGCCTTGATCCTGGACTTCCCATCTTCCAGAACAGTAAGAAATAAATTTCTATTGTTTATAAATTACCCAGACTCTGGTGTTTTGTTACAGTAGCACCAACAGACTAACACAGTCAGACATTTGCCATTCATTCAATGTCTTCTGCTTGCCTCTTTGGCTCATGCACCAATACCAAACTCTTCAGAGTCTGGAGTCAGCTAGGTCTAGATGATCCTCCACACTACAAAGCTGCTTAAATGAATCTTGTGGGCTTGCTGGCTCCTAGAACAGAAGACTACCGGGAGAATAGTCAGTTTCATTCTGTCCTGGGGCATCCTAATGTAGTTGGGGTCTGAGGTTTCAAACAAATGATTCAGGGTCCCACTCATAGCAGTATGATTTGGGATACGTTATTTAATGTTTTCTAAGAGTCAGCTTCCTGATTTGTAAAATGTAGCACTACTAATATTAATATTTAACTCAGTGTTGTGGTGAGAATCAAATGAACTAATCCATGTCAAAATCTGGCACAATGCCTCATAGTGAATACACATGTAGAATGTGTTATTGTAAAACATATGTACATATACATATATATGTGTGTATATATATATTAATTAATTAATTTAAAAGACCTTTGATTCCTGGGGAGTTCTCAAGAAGAACTTCTTTTTTCTGGGGCAAGAATATCATGACATATCTGAAACAAAACACAATGGCTAGCAGATTTCTTTTAGCCATAAAACCCAGTACCTAAGATAGATCATGTCAGTAGGCTCTGTTCACAGTGGTCTCAAGGCCTGCAAGGCAGCCGTGAAATGCCTTGGAACTCTTGGTATACTACTAGAAAGACATGTCCATCTTAGACCAGCTCCCTTTTCACCCATCTGTCCCTGCTCTTGGGTGGCCAAGGAAGCCAAAGAAGACTGATATTATTCCAGGTTGTATTTATTTACTCTTCCTCTTACATCAAAGAAGAAAGAAAGAAAGAAAGAAAGAAAGAAAGAAAGAAAGAAAGAAAGAAAGAAAGAAAGAAAGAAAGAAAGAAAGAATTAGTTTGAGACTGGAAAATCCAGATACAATAAAATCTCAAACTTCAATAAAAAGGAAAGAAAAAGAATAATTATACTAGAAGAATTAAAGTAAGAAAAAATGTTATAATTTTTAAATGGGAAAAAGAAAGTTCCTGAGCTTCCTAACTGCCAAAGCAAGGTGGGAAAAATTGAAGATTTTTTTAGGTTCCATTTTCTGTTTAAAAGACATAGACCAAATAATATCAGTGTCTTTCAAATCATATATTGATATTTGCAACACGCCAGGCCCTCTGCTAGATGCTCTTCAACAGTGACTTATTTAATCCTTTAATCCTCACAACCACCCAGCGTAGTCTTATCATCTCTGAACAGCGGAGGCCCGCACCAAACACACCTGTGCTCCAAACCGCGCTTTGTGCCCCTTCACACAGGCCATGCAAGTGGCCCCTCTGGGCTGCATAGGAGGAGAGAGTGTTGAGAGAGAGGGCAGAGCTAGCAAGAAAGGGGCACAGAGGAAAAGGGGCTGTGAAAACTCTCATATTCTGTGAGTTTCAGGCATCTGAAGAAGGTGTCGTTTCTACAAGGAAAGTTTTAAGAAAAGTCAGATTTCAGTTCTTGTGTAGAGACCAAAAAGAGTTTGAGAAAAGGATTAAAGATGGAAAGCAAGGATGAGTCAAAGAGCACGGATGAGGAAAGCAGACGATGGGGAGGGAAGGGGATTAGTGCACAGGGAAGAGAGGGCTGCTGGGGTCCACTAGGGACCTGGAGGGAGGGTTGCCGAATCTGTTAAAATAACCTCACCTAGATTGCAAATGTTGGGATGGAACAGGGGCTTCTCTGGGCCTGAGCAGCAGACTCTTTCTTCTTCTAATCCTCCACACACAGCTTCAGCAAAGCAGCTAGTGCTGAGTGACCTGTCAACATCTCCTCCCCTCCACCTACTCACCCCCTCAGCAATGTGCTATTTTGTGACACCTGTTCACTTTAGAAAATTCCTTGCAGCCGTACAATCTGTACAATTCAACCATTCAGTACCCAGTTTTTAAAGTTGGGCAGGGGGTAGGGGAATAGAATTCAGGATAGAGACAGGATAAGATTTACCCAGTCCCAGTGTGAATCTAGATGTGCAGTTACACACAGAATGCTACAAAAAGACTCCTCCTTTCCTATTTTTAGAAATATTTAATTCATATTCTGTTTTGTTCAAGATAAAGCAATCTATCAAACAAAATCCTTATACTTCTACTTGTAATTGAATCATCATAGGACCATTTGTATATTTAAAAAAAATAATAATGATGACCCATCATAAAAACCAGGCTGGATCATTAAAAATGAATCCCTTGCTGCTTTCTGTCATGGAGGCTTTGAGGAAGACAGTTGGATGGCAGGAGGACGTGTACACATGGGAATTACTCAGATGAGACTCAATTTGCAGGAAAAGAAAGGGTGTCAGCTGAGAGAAATAGTCTAGACATGTCTAATACATGGGTGATTTCAGAGTTTGTAGCAGCCCCTAGGGAAGGATGCTTACCCCTCAATAGGACATTTTAAAGTAGATGACTTCTGCTCACCCAGCTAATAAGCAGAAAGGGTGTCCCTGGGGGACAGAAGTGAGAAACTAGAAAATATCATCCTATTCCCTTGACTGTAAGACAGCAATTTAATGAGAGCTTTGGCTTGTTTGTTTGCTTTTGGGTTTGGGGAAGGGAGGTAGAGGGGAAGGAAAACAAAGAGCCACCACATTAAACACGCATGTTGAATGTATAGCTTACTTCCATTCCAGAAATGTGTCAATACATAAAATGTACACCTTAGAATTAAGGAAATATGACAATAAAGTTAATAATACCTTTTAAAAATTAGTGCTTGTGAGCACTTGCTCTTTCTTCATAATCATTTGAATGCCCCTAACAAGAAAACAAAATTAGGAGACCCTTTCAGAGCAGCCTTAATTTGGCATTCTCGGGGAGAAAGCACCCCTGTGAACTCAAAGAGTTTCTAACATGTTCACCCAAGTCATCTTGGGTCTACGACGACATATCGGGGAGTGGAGGTAAATAGCTAATTTGGTTAAATATTGAACCTGATTAGAGCTTCCTGTCCTTACCTTGACAAAGTCCATTATTGTAAGAGGACAGACGAAAGTGGACATGGGGCCCCTTCCTCAGATGGCACACGGGCCTCACTTCTGGCCACGTGTGTCAGCATCCCTCATCTTGGTAGCTTTGTAACAATTTATAAATATGAAAAAATTTGTCCCTGTACTTTAACAAAGTTGGGTAGGTCTGAGCATGTGGGGAGTGAGGGTGGAGAAAAGTCTTTATCCAACCTGGCAAAGAACTCTGTTTGTAGAGGAGGTCTCTGGATACCAAGGGGAAAAAGCAGGAGAAGAAGAGAGTACAAGGAAGAGGGAAGCTGAGAGAGAGTGAGGAGGGGAAACACTGCCTCTAGAACTCACACACAGAACCAAGAGATTCACTGGAGACCACGCTCCAAGATCCTGCATGATCTGCCCCAAATCTCTCTCCACATTTGCTATGGTTTGATTGCTTGTGTTCCCTCCAAAATTCATGTTGAAACTTAATCCCCAATGCAACAGCATTAAGATGTGGGGCCTTTTAGGAGGCAACTGAGCCATGAGGACTCTGCCCTCATAGATAGGATTAGTGTCTTATAAATGGGCTTAAGGGGGTAAATTTGTTCCTTCTGTCCATTCCTTCATGTGAAGATACAGTGTTTGTGTCTCTGGAGGAAGGAGTATTCAAGGTACCATCTTGGAAGCGGAGATTGGGTCCTCGCCAAACACCAAAACTGTCAGAGCCTTGATCTTAGACTTTCCAGCCTCCAGAACTATGAGAAATAAGTTGCTGTTGTTTATAAATTACCCAGCCTTAGTTATTTTGTTGTAGCAGCATGAACAGACTAGGACAACCCTGCTCTCACTATTCGTCCACAAGTACCTCAAGTCCCAGAAGTTCTTGCCACATAGAGCTCTTCACTCTCGACTATACTCGAGTGTCCCATTCACCCTAGTGCTTTCCTGTCTCTGTGCCTTGGCCTATGCTGACACCTTTGCAGAAGGCAACTCCTCAACAATACCCAGAAAACATCTTCCTCTTTTTAACGAACATGTTAAAGCCACCTCTTCCATAAAATCTTTCCGGAGCCAGCTGCCTCCTTGTAATCCATCGTTCTTCTCAAACCCTCTCCCATATTTTGTGTTATGATTGTTTTCTTGCTCCTGTCTTGTTTTTCCTGGTACAACTGCATTCAGAGTATTTTGTCTTAGTCGTCTGCTATCCTCTGAGCATTAGAACAGTTATTCAAAGTCATATTATGTTAGTATTTAACAGAAACTAGATCAATAAAGAGAATGAAAAAGAAATAATTTAAAACACGGAGGTAATTCAGACATCAATGGGCACATGCCTAGAGAGATCTTGTGTGAGCAGATCCACCTGAATCACCTTCAAGGGTATCATTTTTCCCACGTGCCTCCCATCAGGTGAGCCTCTTACCAAGTATGATTCTGGTATTTTAAAATAATTACTTTTTAGACAACACGATCCTATAAGAAAAATAACTGTTCATATGCTGATTAACCAAAGAAATGATCTGTGCTAGTGCAAGACACAAAATGAGGCAGCTCTGAATTTGTTGTAGGGCAGGATGAGACCGCAAATGGGCAATTTCTACCTCCGTGCTGAATGTAGATTCTACATTGAGACTGCACATACTGAAGTATTTAGGGGTGAAGGGACATCATGCCTGCAACTTTCTCTCAAAGAGTTAAAAAAAAAATGTATGCATGTGAATACACACACACACACACAAGTGTTAACATGGGGAATCCGGATTGAAGGCATTCAGAAATTCTTTGCACTATTCTTGCAACTTTTGCAATAAGTCTGAAATTGTGTAAAAAGAAAAAAGGTATGGGGGAGGAGGATCTTTTGGACTGGGCAGACAAGTCTCTAGGTCCCCAGCCCACCCTTCCTTTAGCCTCAGTAGGTCAAGAGGCTTTTCAAATGATTCTTGCCCAAGTACAAAGGTCACAAACACCCAATAGCTACGAAAACCCTCACACAGGCAGCTACAATGCCCTTGGGTTATGATCAACGTGGGATTCTGTGAGGTTTCTTTCCCATCTATATCTTGCAATCCAGGGCTCCTCCAAGAAAAGGCAGACTTCGCCTTTTTCAACTTCCTCCAAGCAAAGAATTCTAGAAGCACTGTATGATAGTAGTAATAATAGGCATGACAATTATTATTTCTTGACTGCTTGCCATGTGCCAGGCACTATGCTTACAATTTTTCAGCCATTTTTAAATTTCTTCTTTATAAAACCTATAGGACCTAAATACTATTATTTTACTCATGTTACTAGTGAGATAGACCATACATATGAGGATTAAGTAACTCATCTAAGCTAATAAACGGTATAATAGTCCAGATCTTCTGAGAAGAAGACACCCAGAAGGGTCTAGAAGTGGAAGAGATTTTATTGGGGAAAATCCCAATATAAGACAAAGGGAGAAAGAAGGAGTAGTGGGCCGGGTGAGCCTTAGACAGCAATGCAGCACTGATTCCTGAGAAGGAGGGGAGGAAGGAGGGAGGCCTCCAGCATCCAAGTCTCCCAAGGCCCCTCTTCTCCCCCAATTCTTGGAGAAGAGTCCTGTGGTTTTGCATGAATAGAAGTAATCTTATCATTTTAATGTGTTAAGGAACTGGGACGTGATAGCACCTATCCTCTGACTGGTGAGCACTCCCATCTATCCTGCAGTAAAGTCCTTATTAATAATAGTCTCATTTTTAAATTCTGAGTCTGTGGTCTATTTTCCATTAGCCTGTGCAATCACATTGTCTCAGAGATACTGCAAAGTGGGCTGTCGTTCAGCACATTACCTAATTAATTAATTAATTAGGCCTCATATTTTTCCTAGCCTATTCCTTAGTGCTACAGAACGTGAATCTTTAATCACAACTTCATGGCAGAGCATTCCATCAATCCTGTCATTACAGCAATGATAAACCTTTAGATCCACATGGGATTATCAGAGGTCACACTTTGCATCAAGAAAAGATCAGGCATCATGGTGGGGAAATAAGACCAGCATCAATCATGGACCCAGAAAGAAATATTTTACTTAAAGCTCTCAGCACTTTATCAAGAAAGAATTTTCATAAAAACTCAAAAGATGTCCATCGTCAATTATATATTTTTAATTTAAGCCAGCACTTTCTGATCTATGTGGGACAAGCCCTGCAAGAGTCTACAAGTTCAAATACGAGCCAACCATTGTTGGCATAGATAATATGGTCCTCATTCATAGATCTTATACTTTTACAAAAACATACTGATGCTGTAATGATTGATAGCATGCAAATATATCTTAAAGCATTTCTAAAGCCAGAATAGGTGTTATTAGTTTATTCTTCAATCAATAGATACTAAAAGCACAATTTCCAGCATGCAGCAGCTGGTGATACTTTTCTTAGTTTCAAAATGGGCGTTTCATTTTAAAAAGTTGGGAACAACTGCTACAGACGATGCCTTGTACCATTAAATATTTCACACCCTGTATAAAGTTCCCTGGGATCCTTGTGTGAAGGCTTTCACAAAATTGGCGTTACATTCTTAATAGGCTATTTTGAGTACTTCTAAATCCACCTGGACGGGCAAAAAAATAAATAAGTGAATCCATTTACAAATCTGTAAGATGCATAACAATATGGAATATCATCACTTGTATGTTAATTAATGAAATAAAATGAAGGAACTGTGTATTTATTTGTGTATCTAGATGCAGGATCGAGATTACAAATTCTGTGTGATCAGATTTCGTTTGAGAGATCAAATTTGATTTCTCCCCTCGATTTAGCACCAGTCTATTCTGTGCTGAATCCTCACAGTGTAGTACAAATTGGCACCACCCTTAGGGATACAGAAGTGTGGGCAGTTAAATTGGCCTTTTCCATACCCATATGTAAAACTCTCCTGCAAGGCAATCATTCAGAAGCCATCCAGCAAAACAAAAAGTATCATTTTATTTCAAAAGTAAGCCAAAGCCATCTAGAGAGCATTAAAGGTTTGATTTTGGTTTTTTTTTTAACTACTCCCTTAGAACAGTATGAATCACTGAAGGTTTTGAAATAAGTAAAAGTATTTTTTCCAAAAATGCAACATCTTAGAAAATCTTTTGGTTATTCAGTGGCGACTTCTTTAGGCAAATACGAGGCTGGGATCTAAAACGTGTTGCTTCCGTGATGTTGCAGAAAACATAACGCTACAATTGAGCTCTTTGAAGAGGATATAGTGAGAAAGTGTAGATAGGCATGCAAAGGTCTCCTATTCTAGCATGATTTGAAGGGTCTAGACCTCCTTGTGCATCATATAAGTCTTACTTAGCAATGTAATCCCCTATACACACACTCACAACACACACACACACACACAGAATCCTGTACTACCTTTACCGTTAATCTATTACCTTGTGTTGTATATCACCGTGGTGATTTTTTTAATGAAAGTTTTTCTATTAAAAATCTCTTGTGAAGTAACTAGCTCTTTATTTTGAAATGGTTTATCAGATCACAGAGCAGATTGATCCCATTGAAGGTGAAACTCTTTCCAGGTTACAGCTCTCTGATTCTCTGGCTCTCCTATCCAGCCAGACAAACTAAGACTGGTAAAAACATGGAGCACCTGATTTGCAACTAACTTGATGGACTGGATCCATGTCAATGTCCTCATTGTGATATTATACTATGGTTTTGCAAAATACCAGCCTTGGAGAAACTGAGTAAAGGATACACACACTGCCCTTGTATTATTTCTTACAACTGCATGTGAGTCCACAATTATCTCAATAAAAATTTCAATTAAAAAAAAAACATGGAGCACCTTGTAAGAGGTAGGAGTTAGAGACTCAGTGAAAAACAGAGCTGGATGAACTGGGGGAATGTTACAAGAATTAGGAAAGCAGGGAACATGACTCCAGGTATTGCACCAAATACTAAAAATAAATAAATCTCATAGTCCTTATTAATCTTATAAACTCCTTATTAAAAGTACATATTTAAAGATACCATGTAAGTCTAAAATGTAGATATTTGGTGCAAACCAAATCACTAGTTACATAAGCAAGCTCTATATTTTAAAACTAAGTCTTGACTATAATGTGAAATAAGCAAAAGAGTTGTCTGAAACATACAAACAACATAATTACAGTTTTCTGACATGTTCTCTATATGCCTAATTTGAGATCTAATATTTCTTATGGCCATTATAAAATTAATATATTAATTAATGAATATGAATTAATGAACACATTATGAACATGCATAATGAATAACATAATGAATATATAATAACCATATGTAAAATAAATATATTAAGTGAATATATTATACATTATGAATATATATAGTAAATATACAAAGATAGATAAATTCACCAAATGGGAACAGGTCAGTTTGTTCAAAGATCTTTACCTAATGATCAGTTAACCTAAATTTAACCGACTTTTAATTGATTATTTATCTGTTCTATTGTTATACTCTTTTTTGGCCCTTTGGGCAATTAACTCATGATGCAGTTTGAAATGGCCAGAATAAAACCAATTCAAGCAAAATTCTCTGGCACAGTTCACTATAATTGCTTTTTCCATTTCTTTTGATGCATCTGTGAAATGATCCAAGCAGCAGGCTGAAGCAGAAATGCAAGAGTGATGCTGCCCATCTGGTGCTTCCTGACATATTAGACCTGAGAAAGCACTGTGAGTGCCTCCTGGATCATTATTTTGAGATTATGTAAATAGGGTAGCTATCACCTAATGAAGCTGCTGCTTTTCCAAATTCTGTGCACCAGATGTGAAATTTTTATAATACTGCTGTTCACAAAACTACTTCAAATAATTGCATTCATTCATTTTCATTCATGCATTCTACAAATATTTAAGGACCATTATACTAGATGCTGGTGGTACACCGTGGTGTGGCAGAGATAGGTAGCTGCCACCAAATTCAAGCTCCCTTTTCCACAGTGTCGAGATGTCCCTAGGAAGTGGCTATTCAGCCAGCAGTTACACTTCCCAAACCCCCTTGTTCCTTGGGTGGAGTCATGTGAGTAGTTCTTACCATCAGAACGTGTTTGGAAGTGATGTGTGTCACTTCTGGGTCAAGGAAATTATAAGTAGGTGCCTTTTCTCTTCTCTCTTCCCCTGGTAGAAGCAGAAGACTCTGAAGTCCTAGGGATAGTAGAGTCACAAAATAGAAAGAGCTTGAGTCCCTGAATAACCATGTGGAGGAAAGCTATTCACCAAATAGGTAAGGATGAAGAGGCTTTAACTATGCAAAGAAGGAAAGAAAGACAGGGGGGAAAGCATGGACAGAGTGCTCCTAGTAGGAAAGTGCAGATGTGATGAACTAAAAGAGACCAGCATGACTCTGTTGATTTCAGCAACTGGTTGCCAAAAACCATGCAAGCCTGAGACAAATCATCAAAGTCATTAGGAAATAATAAATTCTGATCAAGGTAGAAAATACATTTAAAAGTAACTTTGACAATAATTCCGATAACTTCCCAACATGGAAGCTATCAGAATTACTTGTACTCTATTGCCAGTTACATTGGTTACCATTGTTGTATGTTGTTTCTTTATGTTTTATAATCCAGTGTGATGTTATGAACTTGAGATGGTGAAAAGTAAAATTTTCAAAAGTAGAGGTATATCCTTAGAGATACAAAAGAGTCTAATTGTTTACAAAATGTTCAAAACCTGACAAATACATATTAGAAAAAATTTAAAATATGTTTGATCTTCTTTAATTCAGGAATCTGTGACTCTTCTGAAACTGCAGGAAAAGTTTGTGGTTTGGTGCATAGATGCATCTTTCTAGGGATAGATTCCATAGCATACATTCTACAAGGTTAAGAACTAAATGCGTTAGTGTCTAAAAATACTTAAAAGGGTTAAAAAAGAAAAAATAGAACTGAATACTCCAAATGATGCAAACACAATAATAAAGTGCTGAATTTTAAACTGGTGATTAGGCAGGAACAGGTTTTAGGGAAATGGTCCCAGAGCCAATGAACTCAGGATACTTCCAGTTATTATTTCATTAATACAAGCCATATATCCTCAGAGGCCAGATTTTATATTCAATAACAGATTGGAAAAGGAAGAAATGAGAATTAGGAAAATTAAGTGCCTTATTCAGAATTTACAGGAGAATCCCAAGGACCACTTGAGTCGCTATCTTTTTCTTTTAATCATCTGATTATTTCTATAAAATTGAATGGGTGCCAAAAAAGCTCTTACCCTCAGAATTTAAATCTCTTCTGTGTGTTACAGCCCAGTGTTCACAGTGATTAACTTAATAGGGAAGTTCTTTCAGATTAGCCAAAATCCATAATTCTGCTCTACCTCTCAAAAGAGCAAACATTTTTTATAACCCCCAAATTTCAGACCAATCAGTCTGAGAGATAGTCTTTTAGAATTCTCTGTGAGTTTTATTTTCACCAAATTTCAGGACCGCATTTTCCAATGGTATAGCTGACATAAGGAGAAAACAGTTTTCAGACATGATCTGTCCTGTGTTCATCACTGTTGTAAGTTATTTCACCTTTCTATTAGAAACTGAGACACCATTTGAAAATTTTTTTCTAAACAGAGGATTCATTTTTTTTGTTCCATAGAATAAACCTGCTGCTAGATTAGCAAGAGATGTCTAATGTCTAAATGTTTATAGTACTTTAGTAAGAGGGCCACAGCCACAATCAAATCCTAGTAGTTCAAGAAATTATATTTTGTCATTTCATCCAGGGCAAAGCAGGCTCAAGAAGACCGGTTCATTATGCAGGTTATGACACTGGTTTCGATTATTTACCTTGAGAAATATAACTGCCAAAAAATCAGTAGATTCATATCTGAGGCTTAGTACATTCTCTCCAAGTCTCTAAGGAAAGCTAAATTACTACCTCAAGATTCTTTAGTAAGCATGGATCCAAACACAGGGAGTCAGATGATTTTAATAGCTAGTGTTAATCAAGTTACGATTGTTTTGTGAGTTCACCTAAGTCAGAGGCGTGTTCTGGCAACTCGTAACCCCAGTATATGGTAAAAGCACTCCCCATCCCACCCTGGCACTACAACTGGCTTCCGCCTCCCACTTTGGAACGGAGTGCTAGTTGATTACCCCAACACCCATCCTTCCCATCTTTCCTAGGAACAGAATTCTGATTTTTGTTGGATATATTGTCAGTCAAAAATTTTTTAAAAATTACCTTTCCCAGTGTGCAGTTTGACCATATGACTAAGTGTGGACAATGAGATATTGGTGAGTATGATAAATGGCTTACAGAAGACCAATATTCCCACTCAGAGTGACTAGAAAGGCCAAATAAAAATATTAAATATAAAACAAGCAAACAACAAATATGTTTAAAGCCATTAAAGGACTGCTAAAGCAGCCGGTACTCTAAGAACGGTCTTTCAGGCTGCTATAACAAAATACCATAGACCTGTTAGTTTATAAATACCAGAAACTTGGCCAGGCATGGTGGCTCATGCCTATAATTCTAGCACTCTGGGAGGATTAGGCGGGAGGATTGCTTGAGCTCAGGAGTTTGAGGCCAGCCTGAGAAAGAACAAGACCCCTTCCCTACTAAAAACAGAAAAATTAGCTGGGCATTATGGCACACACCAGTAGTCCTGGCTACACAGCAGGCTAAGGCAGGAGGATCACTTGAGCCCATGAGTTTGAGGTTGCTGTGAGCTACACTCTACCTGGGGTGACAGAGTGAGCCACTTGTCTCAAGTAAAACAAAAAAAGAAAAGAAAAAAAAAAAACAGAAATTGAATTCTCAGTTCTGGAGGTTGGGAAGTCCAAGATCAAGGTGCCAGGAGATTCAGTGTCTGATGAGGGCCCATTTTCTGGTTCACAGAAATGGCACCTTCTCCCTGTGTCCTCACAGAAAGGGCTGCCTAGCTCTCTATGGTCTCTTTATAAGGACACTAATCCCATTCATAAGGGCTCCACCCTCCTAACCTAATCACCCCCCAAAAGGCTCCACCTTCTAAAACTATCACATTGGGGATTAGATTTCAATATATGAATTTTGGAGGGGAAACATTCAGTCCGTAACATATTTGGAAAGATACATAGTAAACTGGTAACTGTGGCCCCTCTGGGGAGTGAAAGGGGTTGGGAGGAGAAAAAGGAGAAGGATTTTGTTTTCCAAAATTTTAATTATTAGAAATGTTTCCAATAAGTATGTTTTACTTTTGAACTTAAAAGAATAAAAATGCAATACAATATTTTGCATACCTCTTTATCTAGCTAAGTATTCTACAAGTTTTGTACATTTCTTCCAATGGACGTCACATCACACATTTCTTTTTAAGATTATCTTTAATATCAGCTATTATATAATTTTTAAAATTATTATTATGACAAGCTCTCATTGCCCATTTTGTTTTTGAACAAGTTACTGGTTGTATACAAAAGAGACATGGATTTCATTATGGTTTTTCTTATAACAAGCTCCTTCACTGGTCTCCTTAATTGAATTAGCTCTCCTCTTTCAGAAATTAGAGTAAGTTGGCATTTTGGGAAACATAGGTATGCCCTCTTTCTACTTGGTTATGGAGGTATGTAATGCTGACAGACTTGAAACTCATTCTTGCCAGTGACCACCAGAGCTGATCAGTTCTTAATGTTCTTGGTATAGTTCCTATTTTTCCTGGAACTGATTGACTTAATCACAGTTTCTCTGTATTCTTTCCTATTTACACAGATTTTTAAAAAACAAAACTAGTCTTTATAAACACTTTTTAAATATTATAGATTAAATAAAATGCCTATGTAATGAACCTTATCTGCTCCACAAAGTGGCTCACTCTTATGCGCTGAGGTCCCTCTGCCCCAGACATACAAATTCCCACGGCTACAGTATCTGCTCTCCTGAGACTGGGCTTTGCCTGAGGACAGTGCTCTGGAGGAGGTGGGGTGTCCAAGCCAACCCCGCCTAGCTCCTGGAACCACCTCTCCCCACTTCTAGGCCTTTATTAAGATGCCTTACTCTCTCAGGGCTAAATTTCTACTTGCTGCTTCTCATGATTCCAGCCAGCAATCTGGCCTCTGTGCCCCAGGAGCTAGATCAGAGTTTCCCAAACTGTGAAATATTCTAGAGGCTGTTGATTGGTGTGCTGAGAAAATAATCTTCCACCAGGTACGATAGTTCTTTAAACCCTTAAAATTTTTAAGTTTTTATTTCTTTTTACTCTGTCATGTCTCAGAGCATTTACTCTGTTCCTGTCTGATAGGAAAATCCAACAAGGGTTTGGTGTTTTGTGTTGTTTTGTTTTTCTAAATACATTGTTGGTGAATTTTTAAAAAAATATAGAAAGGTATAAGAAAGGGAAACAAAGCTATCCTATCATTCTATCACCCAGATAATTCCTGTGGTTATTTTTTAAAAAGTAAAATAATACATGTACATAATTTAAAAGTTAATAACAGAAGAATAAAACAATCAGTGAAAGGTATATTCATTAACTCATTTATTTACAAATATGTAACCAGAGGCCATGACTGGGCCAGAATTGAGACTCACATGCTACAGTCTTGACAACCCAAAATAAGTGACTAAGGCAAAAATCTCAATCAGTGGAGGTTTATTAAGCCTCTGGAAAAAATAGAAACCACAGATATATCTGTGACTTTTTCTGAAGCAGAATTTTAAAAGGGAGAGGGCATACAGAAAGAAAAAAGGAGGAGAAGGGTGGGCGGTGAGATAAATGGTTACATTTTTGTGAGGCCCAGGAAATCTATATTTTACGTAAGATAAGGTGAATGTTAGAAGAGAAAATGGGAGTGAAGGAAGCATCAATTATGTAGATGTCCCTGAGTAGTTGGAAGAATATTTGATCTTGTCTTGTCTCTGTTCTGCACCTTGGAAGATAAACTTACAATCCAACATTAATAGTGTGGAATCGAACAGACTTTAGTTTTAGGAGGTTTACTTAAGCTGCTGACTCTAAGTTTCAATTTGCATATCCTTGCTTATGGGAGGCCAGCAAAGCATTTCCTTATGAATGATCTGTGGGGGCAGTTCTTGTAGATGCCAGGGATGCATAATGTTAGTATCAGCTTTTCTTTTGGGAGGGGACAGTGCATGACTCAGCCTCGAGGCTTGACCTTCCCTTTTGCATAAGGAGTTAGGGGAATGGTCCTGAGATTTTTATTTTCCTTGACACATTAGAGGTCAGGGCCCATCCTCAATAAGTCCTTATTGAGTTGTAGAGTGAAAAGCTTTCTTAAATAATCTTAAATTTTTCATTGCCCACACTGAATCAGAAAACTCTTTGACTTGTTAATCACTGTTCTGAGGACAAATTGTTCTATGGTCAAATATTCTTTATGTAATTGTCACCCATTTCTTTCATGTGATACAAAGTGAGTTCCAATTTCATTACTCGTATGACTTTTAAAAGCAGAATCCATATATGTTCTCTAAGCTTATCAGAAATAAGAGCAAATACTGCAGTAGATTCAAGTACATCGGTGTCATCTGGTAATGCTGACACTATCATGGTGGTTTTATTTCAGGCACCTTCCAGCACACTCTATATTTAACAACAAGGAACAGTGGCTATTTCTTAGGAGACTGAAACAAAATCTGGAAAGAATCCAAAAAGATCACTCAGTATAACTCCCCATCCAGAGGGGGTCCTTGGGGAGAAGAACCCAAATTATCTGAGTTTCACCCACAGTGCCTCACTTTTAGAATTTGCTCTGTAAGTGTTCTCCAACTTGACTGAAAATCATAATCATTTAGAAGGGATGACTTATACTTCACAGATTTTTCAGGTGGATCATCATTCTCTTTCTTCATCAGAAAAAAATGGGGTCTTGAGGCTCCTTACTTTGAACAAATGAAGCATTGGAGTCACAATGCTGGAACTGGTATAAAGTGTCCCTTACACAGGGGAACTTAAAGTGCTTTCTAATTTTACAGGGCAATAGTTTTGTTTAAAGTAGATTCCATCCAGAAGCCATAAAGTAGAAGAGGAGGTGGAGGACTGTTTGCAGTTTGAAATGACAGACTTCCTCCAATTGCAATTAGCATTTAAAAGACATTCATATCCATTTTTATTCAAATATATCACCTTTGTAGTCATAGTAACCCTTTTATATTTAGATTTAGTTGCTGCTACAAGTTTACTCGAGCCATTCATTTTATCCTCCCTCCTAAATGTACCTGATTTCTTCCTCCTTTTTTTTTTCTAATAGAATATACTGTTGTACTTTTTCTTCTAACATATCGGTTCTCCCTAAAGGATGTGAGAAAAGCAAAACAAAATATCATACTGAATGACAAAATTAGGAAACAGTTTTCTGCACTACACTCAGGAAAGGCTAGAAGATATTGCTGTATTCAGATATATGGCAAAAGCCCAGTTCTTACATAAATTTCAAATCTATTTCCTTCTTTTTGCTCCTTATTATCATAAAGATACACCACTTTTCGGATTTAAATCCCAGGATGATAAATGGTCTCAATTTGGGTTATAAAATTCAAGGGTCGGTGCAGCAAGATTGTTTCCAAAAAAGGATAGGGTAGAATGCTGGAGAGACTTTAAGTCCATTTTCTGTTTCTTTTTATTTGTAAAGGAAAATCTCAAATGAGATATAAGAGATATTGTAAAATTAGTATTTTCCACTTTGCTTTTCTCTTTCAGTGTCTGCTTTGACATCTGATTTTGTGATTACAGAAATGAGTTTTCAAAACCATCCTCTTTAGAAACAGATATCAAACTTATGAGCAGAAGGAACCCAGAGTTTGTCTAGTCCAGAGCTTTTATTTTGCAGGTGAGAAAACTGAGTTTGCAAAGAAATGAGAAACCTACTTAAGGTCACACATCTAGTGAATGTCTCTGTTAGGTAGATAGTAAGTGATTCCAGGTCTCCTAGGGACAAAAGTGGGTGTTTTGCCTTGGCATAATTGCCCCACCCACTTTTTAACAATATTGAAAAAGAACAATGTTGGAGAACTCACACTTCACTATTTTTCCACAACATCAGAAGATGTCCAGATCACAGTTTATTGTCAATATCATTTCTTCTTCACCAAATATCATTTTTTCTTCAATAAAAACAATAGAATTATACATTTTTAAAAGAATAATTTAATGGGATATGAATTATATCTAAATAAAGATATCCTAGAAACCCAATGTTCCAAAACATTTTTTTGTTTCTCAAGTATTTAACTACTCTTTTTCACAATTTTTAATAATGATATGATTTCCAAACTGCTTTTCAGCTCTAGCACTATAAGCTGCCAGTTGAGGTGCAAATATTTTTCTAATTTTTATTATTTTATTTGTCATCTCTTCTGAAATATTGGGTAATTCTCTCAAATGCTTATTTGATAAATAGTAGTAAATGTAAAGTTCAGGAGAAAACATTTAGTTTATATATTTTATTGCATCATCCAGAGTGATTGCTTGTGGTTACTTACATAGTACTAAATTAAAATATGCAGTTTTGTTAAAATTATGATTAAAACCCCAGACTTTCTCTCTAACATTCCACCGGCATAACTATATAAAGTTCAGTAAGGTTTTTATGTCAATATATTTTATTGAAATCATTTTTCTCAAGCACTACCAACAAAAACTTTAGATCTTATTTATGTCAGCTTCAAAGATCAAAAAAAAAACTTTTTTTCAACTCTCTCTTCAAAGTATTGAGTTTTTCATTTAAAGGAAATTATTTCACTACTTTTACATAAAGCAGTTGAAGCTTCATCAAAAATTATTGAAATTTTACTGTCTTAATTTAGATTTTCTAAAAGCAGTGTTCTCATTTCAGTAGATATGTTCTTAACAAGCCAGAACTACAAATATAGATGACTGTTATGTGTCTTATCTTAGGCCATTCACATTGCTATAACAAAAAGACCATAACCTGGGTGGCTTGTAAACAACAGAAATTTTATTTCTTACTGTTTCAGAGGCTGGGAAGTCCAAAATCAAGGTGCCAACAGATTCATTGTTTGGTGAGGGCTTCACCTCTGCTACATGGATGAGCATCCTTCTCACTGTATCCTCACCTGGTGGGAGAGGCAAACAAACTCCCTGGGATTTCTTTTATAAGAGCACTAATCTCATTCACGAGGGCTCAGTCCTCAAAACCTAATTGTTACTGGAAACTTGGCCACTTGTCCACAAGGCCAAATCAGAAGAATAAGGACAAGTCTTTTGGGGATGAGAAAAGAGATTTAATATCTTTGCTGGCAAAGGGAGGAAAAATGGTAGACTTTCACATCTCAAAATCCAAATGTCCTGAATATAGGCAGAAATACAGAGCTTTTAAAGAGAGTGTTCTCGGCTTCAGGCAATTACTGTGGTTCACTATTTTAATAGTCCCATCTCTGCCAAAGACAGAGCCTGAGAACTCCAGCCAGCTGCCCACATCGGGGGCTGGCACCAACTGAGAATTTTAACAAAAGACTTAAACTGCCTCAGGGATGCAAGCCAGGCTACAGTAGTTCCCAGAAAGAGTAGGAGAAGTTGTTTTGTTTGTTTTGTTTTGTTTTGTTTTTTGAGACAGAGGCTCACTCTGT
Organism: Lepilemur ruficaudatus; assembly: GCA_963574885.1. Taxonomy (NCBI): domain Eukaryota; kingdom Metazoa; phylum Chordata; class Mammalia; order Primates; family Lepilemuridae; genus Lepilemur; species Lepilemur ruficaudatus. Next base: position 1,954 of record CAUYRT010100334.1, on the reverse strand, counting down.
CATCAGGGCTAGAGTGCCACAGCATCAGCCTAGCTCATAGCAACCTAAAACTTCTGGGCTCAAGCGATCCTCCTGCCTCAGCCTCCCAAGTAGCTGGTACTATAGGCGTGCACCACAACACCCGACCAATTTTTCTGTTTTTAGAAGAGATGGGGTCTCGCTCTTGCTCAGGCTGGTCACGAACTCCTGAGCTCAAGAGATCCTCCCACCTCGGCCTTCCAAAATGCTAGCCCAGCCAAAAAGTAGTTAAAAAGACAAAAAATCTCTTTGCTGGTTTTTTTGTTTGTTAGTTTGTTTTCAGACCATTCTCTCTGTTACATAATCATCTCCTAAAGGCCCCCATCTCTTAATACTACTCAATGCATTGAGGGTTAGATTTTAATACATGAATTCAGGGGGACACAAACATTTAGACCATGGCATGTCTATATTGATAATATTCTTTTTTTTTGAAGTTTTATTAAATATTCATGCGAAACTATCCAGTATTTTTCAAGATTTTCAAGTAATTTCATTTATCTTTTTAGGAATTTGATCTTTCAAATTTCTGAACATTTTTGTTATTTCACTCATTCTTCATGTTTTTAAATTTTTTCCTCATTGATGATTATAAGTTTCCTTCATTTAAACCAAAAGATTTAACAGAATATGATTCCCTAATCTAATAAAATACTTGTGTGTTTAATATTTTTACCTCTTAATGATATAATTTTAATATCATTTTTTCTTTATGTTACCACAGATCCAAGTGATTCCTATTATTATATTTAATAGAAATACTGAGAAACATATCCAAACTTTGTTGTTGCCTCATTCTGGGAGTTTGTTGTTATAAACCCTTATATTTTCTGAGATCATAAACCCTTATATTTTGAAACATTAAAATGTACATACAAGAATTATAACACAGTAACTATAAAAGACAAATAATAATCAAACTATTTAGATGTATTAGCAACTATAATTCCCGGATGAAGATAAACTGGTGATTCTCCCGAAACACAGAGTTACATAATGACTATGTATTCTGCACTGCTTACTGGACATTGGCCAATTGGCCCTTAGAGCTATAACTATTTCTTAGATGCTGTCATGATAGGTAGTCCATTTATCAGGGTTGTTGAGATATCCTACAATATTTCACTTGAACTAATGGATTTATTCTAAAGCTTATATTATAAATTAACTAAACTGCTTATTATGTTACTATAATAAAATTTTCCAAGTGGTATAGAATTATTTCAATATTTTAACAACCAGTTAGGTCATTAACTATCAGCCCTGTCTAAGTCTGCATGGCCCTCTCCTTGTAGGGGCAAGAGAATTACCCCTAGTAAAGGACTGTCTCCACTGGAATCTGATGTCTGCTTGGTTTATGGAAAACTGAGAAAACAGGAAGTACTTGAGGAAAAAAACAGTGATTTTTCCCCCTAGTACTTTTGCTATGGACTTTGGCCAATGCAAGGCTGGAGGCCATTGGCCCTCCCTATGGATTAATATGAGGCAGAATCATCACCAGTTATTGAAAGAAGTGGAGTGATCCATGGAAGAGTGTTGACAAAGAAGACTCATGCTCCCTGTATTCCCATGAAAGTCACACACATGATTTCCCAGGTAGTTCCCAGTTGTAAGAAACAGACTTCAAGGAAACAAGAGAGTCTTTCCATACTGAGTTATGTGTATAATGTCTTCCATTACAGTGTTATTTATAATCAGAAAACACAATAGGGGAATTATTAAATGAATTATGATCCACCCATGAGATAAAATATTCTATACCCTTTTTTTATTGCTGATTGTCATTTTTTTAAATTGTAATTTATATATCATGTCTTTACTCCATTTTAAGTGTACAATTAAATGGTTATTAGTAAATTTACCAAGTTGTACAGCTATTCACATAAATCAGTTTTCGTACTGACTGATTCAGCCTTTTTAAAATAACTTGTGTCAA